>WOGM01000095.1:0-17251 GCA_015342125.1 Leptinotarsa haldemani | reverse complement strand
AACAAGACCCGATATTTAAAAAAAATGTTCAGCCGACAAATACAAAAATACGACTCAGAAGTCACGCCACTACTGGGGACTTAGTAAGTCATGTTAATTTAAAAATTTTGCATTTAGAGATTACTTTGTGTTATTTTATCTTCTATAAGGTTTGCTCTGGCTCTACGAAATTCAGGTCCTAGGACGTCAGGATCATGTGCAGTTGATATAGAGCGTTCTGGTTTATTGAGGATAATTTCGGAGTGATGAATCCTCTGTTCTGGTTTCGACTGCGAAATGATCCTAAACTGTTTTGAACCGCCCCGAATCGTTCTTGCTCTCGAGGCTGAACTGTTGAGAACTATTTCCGTTGCTCATGCGCATTCGTGTGGAAATTTGTTTGGGCTATTTGCTAGGATGTTTTTTTATTTATTTGATTTGAATAATTGATGATTGAAGGTAGAAAACATTTGAACTGACTATATGGATACGCTACATAACAAAATGGACATGATTAATAGTATTTTCTCGTCTTCATCTCTTCATATATACGATGGGTGACACAGTGGTCTCCTCAAAAGCGTTCTGGTTTAAACAAGTGTCCGAGACTATTTCGGAATGTTTAAGATTTTTTGTTTGTACGCACCATGTCTTGTGCAGTTTCCAAACAGTTTCGGATGTTAGAACCAGAACAAACCTATAATAAAATACTTGTAAAACACTAAAAAAAATTATTATATTAATCCGCAGATAAGTCCCGGTCTGACAAAATAAATAAATGGTCACGTTACCTATACCAGCTGTGACAAATCAAAATGAAATCACAAAACTTTGTGCGATCATATTCTGCATTTCTAATGAGCATTTATTACTTCTGACTGTTACGAAATAGGGAAAACATTCGTGGAAAATCCACACCTACAAAATTTTCTGTAATTGATGACTTGTTCATTTTGTGGAAATTCATGATCACTTTAATGAAATGAATGAAAACACTTATGTCTAATTTGCACTAGTTATTTTATTTTTTCAACCGGTTTCGAGTTTCGTCCCATTATCGAGTATAAAAACTAACTAGTACATTTGAAATCTAAATACGTGTTTGTAGGTAAGCTGGATGAGGAGATGATTGAATGGACAGGGGTGCCAACTATAAAAATTCAACACTGGGGATTATAGAAATTACTGGGGTTGTCATATTTATAAATGTGGGAGTAGAAAGCTACATAAATCGAATTGCTCGTTTAGGGTTATATATTTCGGGTTTTTAATTGATTCAATAATTTCCATGTAAATTAATAAATAAATTTGAAACTCGAAATATATAACCCTAAACGAGCAACTTGATTTATGTAGGTCTCCACTCTTGAATTTATAAGTTTGACAACTCCGGTAATTTCTATAATCTTCAGTGTTGAATTTTTATAGTTGGCACGCGTGTTAATTCGATTACCTTCCCATTCAGCTTACCTACAAACTGCTTATATAACTACGTTTCTATTTTTTTTTTCGAATGTATTAGTTAGTTTTTATACATGGTAATGGGATGAAACCCGAAACCGGTCGTAAAAATAAAATAACTGTTGAAAATTAGACAAAAGGATTTTCATTCATTTCATTAAAGTACAAAAGTTTCACTTGAGAGTTATTGGCTTCTTCCTTTCGTTAGAAGTTCCGGATGTGCATATTTGATAAAGAAGTCAAAATATGACAATAAGCTTTTCAACACAAATCTCTTATTTTGGAACTGACGGGGGAGTTATACAAATACGGTGTTACACTGCCGGATTGTGAAAAAATATTAAAATTACCTGCCAGGGAGAAGAGATGTGCACTCAAAGGATCGTTTTCTTCATCGTAATAAATTCCCCTATCATAAAAATGCTGGAAATCTTTGCTGAGTATATCTTTAATGATGATTGGATCCAGGGGTAAAAACGCTTTCCTGCTAAAAAAATATAGTCCAGCATACCGTTGACCTTTCATTTTGTCGTATATTTCTTTTATTTTATCACCCATATTTTGTTTTCGGAAAATCACTGAGGCCATGTCTCCGAACGGAAATGTGGGATCAAGCTGTGGTACTTCCATTTTGCTCCAGTAGGTGAAGGCTCTTCTAAAATATATATACAGAAGAAAGAATCCAGCTCCTAACAGAACGAGGAATGTATTGTCTGTTAGAGAATACATTTTCATGAAACCTACAATAAAAATGATGAATTGATTTATAATGCAATTGAATTGTAAGTTAACTTTAATATTTAGTCTTGTTTTCGCCTTGGTTTTGGTCTGTTTAACATGGAAAATCATGTTTTATCCAAATGAAAATTCAAAAAAAATAAACATAATGGTCGTACATTTTAATGGGTGCCTCAAGTAAAAAATCGTATAATTAAAAAGTAGCTGAAATCCCCATAAGCCGAGAATCTCACTTTTATTATTTGAGTTGCATAACAGTTTATTTCTATAATATTTTATGAGACGTAACAATACCCATGCTATTCAAAACTATTGGTTGGTGTCAAAAATAACGATTTGATGTTGGGAAAAAATTCCAGTAATATTTATTGGTTGAAATTGAATATGCAAAATGCAAACACCCAGCAACTACGTTTTCAACACAGAGGTATTAGTTCTTTACTATCTCTTCTCACACAAAATATACATATTTCAACAAGAAACTGGATACTAGGATTCGGATGCGTTTCCAACGTGAGTTTTTAGATGTTTATCAAATTCGTCTAAAAAGAAAGGCGATTTTGACGAAGCCCTTTTCAAATCGTTATTTCATGCATTTGAAGACAATATATTAGATACATTGCTGTTCAGTGCGTAGGTTCCATTATTATCATGATCCATTAATATAAAATAGTTGAAAATCTCATGAGTCAAGCATCTATGGGTTACTTAATTGTTTATTTTTACAATATTTTGTGAGACGTAGCAATACCCGTACTATTCTAACATTGGTTGAAATTGAGTATGCAAAATAGGAAGACCCAGCGTTTTCAACAAAGTTGTACTCATATTAGTCCATCACTACCCCTTTCACACAAAATATACTCATTTCAATAAGAAACTGGGTAAGATCATTTTCAAAATAGGATTAGATTCACGTTTTCTTTATGAATTTTTCTGCTGATTATCAAATTCATCAAAAAAGTTTGGATATTTTCTCAAAGCCTTTTTTCAATCGTAATTTTAGGCAGCCATTTGAAGAGAGTATAATTGACGTATTGCTGTAAACTAGATATGAAGATATTACAATGAAATTACAAAATAATTGCAAATTGCAAATAAATCTCGTAATCAGTATTTCAAATAACTCACCATGAATTCCTGCTTAATCGGTTTTTATACTACAAATAAAAATTATGCGCAAGTATCTTACACACAAGGCATCAGTGATGCTAAGATGCGTTATTGGACTCAACTGTCCTTAAAGGAAAAACCTTAGTAAGTGAGGGCGATGACATCTTCCCTGAAGAAGACGCCATCTATGGACGGCAGAGAAGTAAATCCCTGAATATCAATGATAGATACCGTAGATGGCGTCTTCGTACGGAAAGATTTCATTGCCATTACTCACAAGTATCGTATTGATGAAATTGATATATCCAAGATATCTCATCTAGCTTGTCTAGCTTGATACTTTACTGAGTTTACTTTGGTAGATTGACAGAGGTTTTTGTCCATGACTTTTCAGCTTTCTCGAAGATTTCTCTATACAAATGGATTTCGAAAATTATCTCTCAGAATTTCGAAATATTCATCTCTCCCAACTCCTTACCTATACAATAGGTGAGGAATCTTACATGAATATCTTTCAGCGTGGTATACGCTAGGGAAGTAGTTGTTTTCCGACAGACCCTACTGTGTAGATAGTTGGGAGAGATTAATATTTCCAAATTTATTTCAGAATATTTCTTTCCTTATTCTCTCTCAGTTACTCAATTCTACTTTTCAAATTGATTTTTCTAATTTCATATTGCCGTCAACCCTTTTGCATTACGGGACCGCCCTGTAAATGGAAAGTGTTCGATTCACTTGATTCATCCGACGGCGGTGAATATTAGAAGTAGCATGTAATCTACGGCTGTATGAATGTGTTTAATAATATTTCGTCTTGAACGTCAGAGTTGGACCTCCATCATCTGAAATATTTTCGACAGATTCAAAATCTGAGAGAATATAAATGAATGAGGAATATAAATGATTCAACAAACTAAACGTTTCTCGCAGATGGCTGAATGCCTTATGGAAAAAAAAACCCGCACAAACATAATTTGCATCGCAAAAATTCAACAAGCTTGTTAAATTAAACAATATGTAGGCCTTTGCTCAATAAACATTTTTATTATCGAAATCACACGTTAAAAGGTAAGACCTCGTTAAGCCTTAGGTCGCACAAGTTTCGACATCTGAGGGTTGTCGTTCGTAGGATGCGACAGCTGGTTAATGGAAAAACAGATTTTTAAAACAGAGAACAATTCGGGTAGGGATAATATGTCTATCAACACCTTTTGTACCCATAACACTTCTGAAATTGTTATGCTCAGTGCAATAAATTCTGCTTCACAAGAAAATATGTCACTTGCAATTAAACAAATTTGAGGTAACACGAACCAAGAGAAATTAAATGCTCTAGGAGTCACTGCCATTTGAATCATCATATGCAGAGACTTGGACTATCGGAAGACAGTGTGTGTCGCCTCTGTCTGGAAAATGATGAAACTGCAGAGCATATACTTTGTGCCTGCCTCGTTGTGGACCGAATCAGGTTCTTAGAGTTCAGCCCTACTGACCTGAAAGACCACTCACCATACAAACTAATCGGCTTCGTTAAGAAACTTCGTTTATTTGGTCGAGTGTGAAGAGGTGTGAACCACAATAAACCCTTGCGGGTTGCGGTAGGGAGTCGAATAGACCCACTCACTTTGGACCTAACCTAACCTAACCTACTCTCAATGATAATAAGCATCCACAGTGAGTACAGAAGAAGTCATTGCTGCGTAGCGTAAAGGAAGAACTGAATCTGTCTAAAAAACGATGGTGATTAGAACGTTACAGTCAATGGTGATCACTATAGAGACGTGATTACTGACTTTTTCGTTTACAATTGAACAACTATGATGTGCAGGAGCTATGGTTTCAACAAGACGCCGCAACATGTCACATTGTTCGTGCCACAATTGATTTATGGGAGGAAACGTTTGATAACCGCATAGTTTCACGTTTCGGATTCGTGAAGTTGCCTCCGAAATCGTGGGATTCAACGCCTCTAGACTATTTTCTGTGGAGATATGTGAAGTCGCTAGTCTACGCCGATAAACCCGAAAGAAATAACCACTTGAAGAACAACATTCGCCGCGTTATTGCCGATATACTGCCACAAATGTTGGAAAAAGTTATCGAAAATTGGACCCCCAGATTAGCCAGCAATGGCGGTCATATGCCAGAAGTCATATTCAAATTATAATGCCAGAAGATTATCTTTCTAATAAATTAAATTCCGTGACAATTTGAAAATTCATGTTTGTTTAATTCCACTTCAAAGTTCTATACCTTTATAAAAATACCCTATCCCTATAGCTTTATAGAAGTAGAAAGTGGAGAAGTGTTTTTATAAACATCAATCTTACCACAACTTATTTTTCTTCGAACAATTTGTATATGGATCAACGTATCTGAAAGCAAATACAGAAACCGACTAGCTCGTTAGGCATTGTCTTCAAAGTATCGAAACAAATCAATAGGTTTGAGGTCGGACAATCTGAAGGGTATTCAAAATTGTGTGCCAGTATGATCTATTTTTCTTTCAACCATCTACTTTACCCAAGTTTCTTTCTGTTTCTCATTGTTACTCACAGATTCCTAATCGATAAATTAAGTTGTCCAATTTCACACTTATTATTTTCTGGGAATATATTTCGTTATTGTTAGTTTTCCATTTCAATTCTCCCATATATTGTCCATATTTGTCAATGCAGAACATTTATGTGAGAAGTAAGTTCGGTTCTCACATAGGTAACAGTTTCTTTAAAAAAATGTATAAGCACTTTCTGATTGTTGTTTTTTATTCATTCACCGATATATTAGTGTTTTATTTTGGATATGAACTTACAGTAATTGTGTTATGGAACCGTAGACTAAATGCATTGACAACGATCTCATTATTTCAGATCTCTCTCTTTCTCTGTGAAAAAAAGAAAATCCAATATAACCAAGCCTACCTTCCATGAGAGACCTAACTGAGACAAGCGAAGAATTCCAAAACTGTGTAGATGAAAAATACAACTCAAAACTAGATTAAAATTTCTTGAGTTGATATCATATTCAGATGTGATATGAAACTATCAGATAGAAAAGTAATGCTTAAATCATGTCTGTTGATCATGGACAGTAATAGTACATCTCAGTCTAACCTACACCTCATCATTTTTATGAAGACATTGCACATTGTAAAATTGCTCCCGAAAAATGAGTGGACAAATATAGAAAATGGTTCTATGAAGCTATGCAAACATATTTTGCAATTAAACATTTTACAGCAAAACACTTTTTGAAAACAAGGTTTATTCACGTACTCTACAAAGAAGAAAATCAAATCACACCCATCAATTCATTACTTACACATTTTATATGATATTAAAGCTCGTCGTAAGATCTATCTATTTTATGAAGAAACATTTTTATCTTAGAATTACTGAAACCAAGATCAGGTTACATATTTTTTTTTTAAATTTGTGTAATGTAATAAATGGGTTTCATTTGATTCAATGTCAATTTTCTTCTTTTAAGAGCTTGTAATTGAAAGCTTGTTTTCGAAAACGAATTTTACTATTAGTTTATTTCATTTTTGCTAAACATATTCCTTTGTCTGATCACTTCTTTTCTTGCGTATTTGTAGTATGGTTAATCCCTACATTTGTTCCAGCACCACCAACTTGCCTAAAATTGATATGACGACCGTCTCGTCCTCCGCCATTCTGATTTTTTTTTCTTGAACCCTTCCATTTGATGTCCCTATCAGGAGTCTTTATGAAAAAACAGTCCTTCATCTCTAAAGTTCGTACATATGATTTTTAGCAAACCCTTTTATTTGATGATTCTTCATGGGAGTGCATAGATAAATGTTTCACCATCTTGGGCCTTTCGATATATTGGATGTTTGACGCCACTCTGATAACCCTGCATTTTCATCCGAAGTAAACGTATGAAAAATTTACAGTTCAATCCAATGATGATAAATGCTTCAAAATTCATTTGCAAGAGATGTATGTATGTATGTAGCATATAAATATTGCAAAATAAATAAAATCTTCTAACAATTCGTTCAGACCAGTCTCAACTCCATCAATTCCCTACACCTGTCGGTTATAATATATAATATAATATATATAATATATAATAATATTTGTATAATTATTTCTTCATGTTTTTTAGGTACTGATTCTAGGTTAGGATGGGGGTTTCGACTAGGCGACCGAGCAGATTTTCAAGTGATGGTCGAATTAGGTCCTCAGACTAACACTCAGCCTCTGGCTAATCAAGGAGAGGAAAATAATCGAAAGAGGAATACTCTGGAAAGCTTAGCGGAAACATTATATGCCCAAAGAGAACTTGAGAAGCAACTTCTAAAAACGAAACCGCCGAAAAAAGTTTGTATAGTTCAACTTTTATTGTTTCATCATTTAATGTTCTTATTGTTCAACATCATCATTATAAAAAAACAGCAAATAATGACAGTAAATTTCATTTTTTGTTTGAAGGTGTTTAACAATTTTTCGTGATGAATTTCAATAGTTCAGACTTCCATTGTCTAATATCAAATAAAATGATTTGAAATACCTTAAAGAACCAATTCAAATGGAAAATTAAAAACAATAGCTAAAAATAACAACTTTAATATACAAAAAAAAACCCTGAGATTAAATTATAGTGAAATAAAATATAAGTAAAAAATAGAACAATTAAACAAAAAATAAATTAAGAGATAAGCCCAGTTACTTCACGACGTTTCGATTGTTAGTATCCACAATCGTCTTCGGGTGATTACCCTTTTCTCTTTCCGCTTCACCGCTTCAGAGGGAGATGACCATTTGGCGGGAGTTGGCCGTTCTTCGCTTCATTATGGGTTTTCATATGTTGCGTATCTCTACCCTAGCTTGGCTAAATACATTGTTGGACAACAGTATGCGGCTTTTTTGGATATCCTCCTAAACCAGTGTTCCTCCATGTGTATGATCTCATCTTGGGACCGACCACTTGATATTATGTTGATGGGTCCAAACATGCTTTGCTATTCCTGATTTGCCGGCTTCCTTCGCTGTGTGTTTCTTGTGCTCGGTAATGCGAACTTTCAATGGCCTCTCAGTTTCACCGATATAGAATTTTACGCACTCACAGGGTATCCGGTAAATGCAATTCTTGAAATCGCAGTCCGTATTTGGTGGCCTAGTTTTCGTGAGGCTGCTACGGATAGTGTTTCCGGATCTAAACCAGATTCTGATGTTGTACTTGGACCCAATTCTTCTTATCATTTCCGACAATCCTCTGATGTAGGGAAGCACAAGCACTGGTTGTGACGGCTTATCTTTCTTGCGAAACTCTTGCCATCTTTTATCCAAAGTCTGTTCCCCCATCGCCATTCCGTTGAAAATCATTTTTGATGAGGTGTCGTCAACGTATCTCAATCAGACTCGGGGATTCTTGTGGGCTTCTTCAATACCCAGAGTTTCAAACCACTCCATATTATAAAATAACAGTTTCGTACACACCATCCTTGTAATTCCATAATTACCTTCTATAGGTAAGTTCGTTCTATCTTCCAGGTCACCGTCTTTGGATAGCTTCCTCTGTATGATTTGAAGTCCTTCTTCGACCGGAACGTTGCTGTAAAGGCTTTCCACGTCGAAAGTGATTAGTTGATCTTGCTCTGTGATTTCGATTGCCCCTAGTAGTTTGACAAAATGTCTTGAATTCTTCACAAAAGATGATGTTTTTACTTATAATAATGTTTGTATTGAAATTACCTTCAAATAACAAATGTGTTTTCTGTGGGTGTTCGCTAATCCAATTCTTTGATGAATAAACAATGCCGTCTTATTTGTGAATTGCTGCCTAAAGACGTGAATTTGTGCGACGAACTTTTCGAAAAGCTGTTGAGTAGTTTCCAAAATATCGAAAAAAATTGGGACAAAAATGCTTACAGCATTTTATGGCAAGCACTTTATGACTCAGGTGTTAGATGCATGGTCAGTCAAAAATAACAATCATTCAGTTGTATGAAATGTACCATTCACTTGTCACACCAATACTAAAACACTTGTCACACCAATACATAACCTCCAAAATTGTATTTTTAAATAAAATTAGAAATAATTAAGATTGGAATAACATCATTGAAATATTATTGGTTTTTCAGCCTTTGGTACTTCTTGAGGCCTTTACCCTTTGTCGCAGAGCCTTCTGATTTGTCCATTTTTTTCAAGTTCATTGGGTTCAATATGTTTGCCACCCATATCTTTTGGATTATCTTTAATCTCTGTGGTTCATTGCGTCACGTTTGCATAAAACATGATGAGCTGTCTCTACCCTTTTGCCACATTTTCTTCAGCTGATGTATTCATTATACAACCCTTTTTTTCATCTAGGGATCCTCTAAACAGACAGTTTCCAGTAAATATCGTGGTCATTATTTTGAGCAAGTCCCTGGATTTCCAGGTGTAGGTATTTTTCCAGTACTCTTTATGCATCTTATTAGTCCAGTCCAATAAGTACCATAGATTTTGATATCCCGACAAACAAACTTAACGATCTGTATTTGGCATACTCAGCCGCTTTCCCGTTACCAGTGATTCCTGAAAGTCCTGATAGGATAGTATTGGTCGATCTATTCCCACCCTCTAGTTTTTTACGGCACTTCCACGCCAGCGTGAATGACACCCTTGGGTTCATCAATGGTTCCACCTATAAGAAAAATGTATGTTATCCGAGCAGGTAGCTTTGATATAAATTTTTATCCACAAAGCTCCTGGACCATGTTCGGGTTACGACTCGTCTATATACCATGTTCTTCTACCAATTTTTAGGCCACTGCAAACTGATTACCAAAAACATAAAAGAAATTAATTGAAAATGCACAAGATTGTATATTTGTCTCAAATACTACTCCACGTACCAGTCGAATAGGAGACAATTAGTTCCTAGAACTGTAATTATTACTATCAGTATTAATTCCACCTTTTGCAGAAATCTAGTTCCGATGACAACGCATCTGGATGGCTCAAATCATGGAGCAAATCTGTAGGAAGAGGCAGCTCTAAAGATGAATCTTTAATTTTAAAGGCACGTCCTGGCTTGGCAATTGGAGAAATAGACGCTAAATCTGTAATACCTGAAGACAGTGAAGAAGACAGCATTCCTACATTTCAAGAAAAAACAAAAAATATCGTTAAGACAATGACTTCGACCGAGAGGTCAACAACATCTAAAGAGGATGCTTTGGATAACGTAGATTTAGACTAACTAACTTGATATTTAATTACTGTTGTTGAATGATTTGAAGTTTATAATTATGGGATGGATGAATCAAGTTATTTATTTTGCTCAATATTTCAGGAATTTATAAAGTGTAGATGAAATATAGAACTATTTTAATAAAATTATATTCAAAAACGAAATATGTTACTTTTTATTTTCATCCAATTCTAGTCCGTATCTTAATAGTATTAGGTAACTTGATGTATAATTTGTTATAACAGGTTTTTGCTAAATTTGTGTTCACTGTTATTCACAACAGAAAGTTTTTACATTAATGCTCTGGAACTCGAATGAACTCTTGAATTATTATTGTGATGAAACATTTTTCTTTCCTCTAGTGTCAAATACACAATACTTATAGTAAATCGATAATCTTTAACTTATTACGTTTGCAATGCCCATCAAATCGAGAATGAAAAGGTGATTTTGTATAACTGAAAGATTATAATGGAAAGTAGTTGTTTTGGTTTGAGTTTTATATACGTTGGTATCTGAAAACAAAAACATTTTCAGAAATGCTTCTCATTATTATAATTTAATAATCATTCACTTTTTTTAAGTTTCTTTTTTTTACAGTGGGATCCTATTGAGTGTGAAATAAATGATTTTTTTTTATTCTATGAACAATCCTGATATTCTTGCAAAAGTTAGTGCATATTCGATAATCATATAAGATGCACTTAGAGCAGGTTCAAGTTAAACGACAGTTCGGGCAGATGAAAACTGTTAAATTCGTATCATTTTTTACTGTTTTGTTAACAAAAACTTACTATTTCGGACTTCCATTGTCTAATATGATTTTAATATGATTTTAAATCTATGAAAGAATAAATGAAATGAATAGCTAAAATGTTAATTATATCAAGCAATAAAACATTAAATGAAATTGCAATAAAACGAATAAAATTAGCAAGATAAAAGATGAAAGTGACCACAGAGTAAAAAGAAATAATAATAAGGAAAAAATCAAAAGTTAAACGATCAACAAAGAAATTGAAAAAATTTTTACGACGTTTCAATTGTTAGTTTCCACAAACGTCTTCGGGTGATGACTGGAATATTCCTCCGAGAGATGGCTATTTATAGGTCATTCGAAAAATTTCACCTAGCCCCGGCTCAGCGGTAGTTGACCGCTTTTCCGCTTGATTACAGGTTTCCATATGTTGCGTATCATACGCTAGCTTAGCTAAATGCGTGTTAGACAACATGTATGCAGCTTCTTTGAACTGCCTCTCAAACCAATGTCTCTTCCTGTAGATGATATCCTCTTGGGAGCACTTGATGTTATGTTAATAAATCCAAACATGCTCTGCTATTCTCGATTTGATGGTTTCTCCTCGCTGTTTGTTTATTTTGTGTTCGGCAATGCGAACTTTCACCGATATAACATTTGCCGCACTCACAGGGTATCCGGATAATGCAATTCTTGGAATCGCAGTTCGCGTTTGATACCTTGGTTTTTGTGAGACTGTTACGGATTGTGTTTCCAGATCTGAAGCGGGTTCTGATGTTGTATTTGGACCCAATCCTTCTTATCCTTTCCGACAATTATCTGATGTAGGGTAGGGCAAACACTGATTGTGACTGCTTCTCTTCCTTGTGAAGTATCTGCTGTATTCTAGCCTAAATAACCATTTCTTTGAAGATCTTTTTGATTATTCCTAGTTCCTTTTCGAGACCTTTCTTCGTATCTTGATAGATGGATTCGTGAGTGGGTTATCAGTATACCTAATACTGTCGTGTTCTACTTAGTGACGGTCCTCTTCAACAATACAATGGGAATTCGTTGTGGACTTCCTTCTTCATTGGCGAGGTGATGGAATATTTTATGTTGTTGTTCAGAAAGGTGTCAAGTTCTGTGTTCCCATGGTCCCATACTATGAAGCTGTCGTCAACGAATCTCAACCAGAGTCGGGGCTTTTTGTGTAGTCCTTCAACGGCGATCCCATTAGTAGTCCTTCATCTTGCGTAAATAATTCGGCCTTCAGTTGGAAATAGCACTTCCGTACACATCATCCTAGTAATTTCAAGAATAATTCTGTGCTTCTTCGACATGAACGTTGGAGTAAAGGCTTTCCATGTCGAAACTGATGCCTTGAATTCTTTACAAAAGAAGAAGTTTTTCGTTGCAGTGGTTGTATAATTGGAAGTAAAAATTTGGACAAGTTTTGAGTAGCTGAATCTCTGGAACTAATGATCGGCCTGAGCGGAACGCCCTTCTTGCGGATTTTCGACAATGGAAGTCCGAACTAGTAAAACACTTTGTTCAGCTAACAGATAGAGATCTGAAAAGTTTAGCACATCCATTGTTTTTTTTCTTATCTACTTAAACGTAGATTAGAAAAATAAAACAATTGGAAGAAATATTCCGAAGATTGTCTTAAATATATTTTTAATACATAAAAGTCAAAAAAGATGAAGTACAAACTGTATTTGAGTCATTTATCAAGATATCGGTTTGAAATCGAAAAGGCCGTTATAACAAATTAATTTAACAATGTTTGGAGATAATATCTACCTTTCATCAATGCATCATTGTTACCGTTATTATAACTTTTCTTTTTGAAATTTTATCGAAAGAGAATGTAGCAGAATTTTTGAACTGTGGTATTTTTTTGTTGGAACATTGTTTATTTTTTGTTGAATGGTACGGATTTGCTTCCTTTTTATATTGCTGAATATCACTTCTGATTAAAATTCTAATGAACTTTTTTCAACTAGCTCACCCGAATGATCTTTTTTTATTTTTTCATTTTCATACTCCATTCAATTTCGCGATTTTATGTCTATCATTATTTTTTGACCATAGACCTTAGTGTAACGAATCAAAGAAGTAACTATCTTGAACACATTTATTTTTAACAATATTTCACTATCACTACTAATTTATATTCAACACTCAGCAACTAACGCTTAATTTATCTTCACTATTCGAATTCTTTGTTAAACGCTAGATTCGCGTTCTGAATACAGACTACCGTTCTGGACGAGAAGCCGGCTTTTATAACGGCAACGATCACTCCAGATATCTCTAGTCGTTTCGGCACTCATCTATACTTTTCGCGGCGGTTCGTGGTGAGTCATCATGATAATAATTCATTATTCACATATAATGTCGTGTTTGCGATTTCAACGTTTACTACTTTTTAATGCTTTCAAAATATTGAAAAGTGTTCAGTATCTAAATAAATTATTGAGTTTGGTGATTTCCAAACGAAATTTTATGGCCATCTTATGTGAACACCTTGTCGAACTTCAGAAGACTCGTTGGGATTATTGGAAAAACTTTTCAAAGAAATGAGAACCCATTTGATGTAGTCCATGAGTTCGAACGATCGTTGAAGATGATATTACTCAAATAAACTGGGTATTCGGCTCTCAGGTGATTTCCTCATAAAATTCAAAAGTTTGATAGAATACATAAATAAAATATTATCAATTCATCAAAATACTTCATTCCATCATCTTGTAGGAGGAACATTTATAAAATCTTATACAAGGTGTTCGGAATCGATGACTAATTAAGAAGATATAAAAATGGGCCAAAATTAAGTTTTTTCAAATGGAACAGCCTACAATTGAACCGTTCTCGAGATATTCATTATTTTATCAAAAAAACTAGGTATTCAGCTCTTGGATGCTTTTCTCATAAAATTCAAAAGTTTGATAGTATACATAAATGAGCCATTATTAATTCATCAAATTACTTCATTCCATCGTTTCGAAGCAGTAACTTTTCCAAAATCTCATACAAGGTGTTCGGAATCAATGACTAATTCTGAAGATATGAAAATGGGCCAAAACTCAGTTTTATCAAATAGAACATCCTGTATTTTAGAAAAGTTTTGAAATTCCGAGATAATTTTTTAGTTTATCTTGAAAGAATAAATCTTCATTTCGAACACTTTCAGAAGGTTTATTGGAATTTGCCGTCGTGGTTTTTATTGACGACAGGATTTCCGATGGATAAATTAAAAAATGTTTATTCAAATGTTTTTGGATATTTTGTTGCTCATCCGAATGCGTCTTTGGAAGATTGTGAGAAAAACTTACCAGGTACGGCCAGAACAGCTCACCGCGTTTAGAAAAAGCATAAATGGAATCGTTCAAATATCATCTGGTACATCATCAGAAAGAAAAGCGAAAACTCAAAAATACTGTATTGCCCTTTCACACAAAATATAAAAACTGTTTTAAAATACATTGGAAACATTTCCTTTAACTCCCAGGCAACATCAAATTGGGATTTACAGCAGGATTGATTTATAGTCCATAGGAGACAGATAAGGGGAACGTGCTGATCAAAGGTAGGGCCCATTATTGGCAATCCACCAACTGATAAATTATTCACAGCAACTCTCACACCATGCAGTATTGCAGTATGTTACAGTATCCTCCACTATTCAAATTTTCATCATAGATGTACAAACACAGAATCCTATTGTGCTTTAAGCAGAATAAACGTTAAAACTACAACTTTCTTGGAAATATGGGTCACGGGTAAAGTGTGGAATTTCATAAGACCAAAAGTCAGTAAACTAAACTCCGTCACTCCATATAATACCTTACTCTTTATCAGTTTGCATAAAAACAAAAAACATAGGTGTATCCATATCTGATAGACAAGTGAAATTATGTAACCTTTCTTTAAATTAGACGAGTATCTATAACTTTTTTATGGTTATCCAATTTAAATCCAACATAGATAGGACATGGAATGTATAACTACCGAATATATACGAGAGATATTATATTTTAACTTCTTGAAGTCTATTTAAATACTAGTTCTTTAATGTAGGTTTTTATGAATTTTGCACCACCCTGTATGATATTTTCATATACCTGCAGTATTTTGATATAACAAAACCCTACGTAAACATTTTCTATTTCACTTTGGAGTTCGGCAAGTCGAAATATCCGTCTCTTTCAATTAGTGACGTAAAATAACCGAGCTATATAAATTCATTCAATCTATCTTGACTTCTACAGAATTTCATTCGATTTTGTTGTACATTGTTTTATTTCCATAATAAGCTTAAAGTTGTACGATTATCTGATTTTGATTCAAAATGTGTGCCGCAGACTTTCAATCAAATCATTAATTCAATTCATACTTTTTGAATTCAATCAAACTATCCAAAATATTAAAAAGTATAGCTTGACATGTACCAACGTACTGGGAATGAAGTGCCATGAGCATTCAGAAATATTCAATATGGCGAGATCTGTTTTCGTGGAGTGTTGTGTCCGTGTCTCATGAACAAGACGATTTGAGGTAGTTTGTGTGTTTTTATTGTTTTTATTAGTGAAGTCTGCAAAAACAGTCATTGCAAAGGTTAGTATTAGTCACGTGTTATAGTTTACCATAATGTTTTAACACAAGATTGACAATTAAATAACTAAGGAAAGGAGAAAAATCAATTTCAATTAGGATTAGGTTTATGATAAATTCAAATATACATTAATAACTATAGGAATTGAAATAACATTCGAACACGTGAGTGTTCTTAGAATCAATTCCTTTCTTCTCAACTAGATTGTCATTACAATTGTGTTTCTTATTGTGACAGTATTATTATCAGTTAATTCAAATTTTAACCGTTTAATTATATGATTTTGATCATTATAGAAATTAGTGCAATACCTATCCAGACTACTTGCGGACAGTTGTTAGATCAAATAAAGAACCCTTCTGTGTTCTGAAAATGTTTACATTCAGGAAAAATCAATAGTGAATAGGGGGCCCTATGGCCCTACCTTAGTATCGCATGTTTATATTTTCCCAAGGGTGATTACAAAATTGTTTTATTTTACATAACCTGCTTTATGGAAAAATCAAAGTACATAGATATTTATCAGATATAAGAAATAAGGAAAAAGCCATAAAAGTAGGTACCTACTAGATGTATCTAATGATATTTTTTTAATATTTTTATTTCACGTACTTGAAAAACAATAATTTCAATACTTTCTTGAAGGGAATTACATTTTTAAATTAAAGAACATATTTTCAATAGATAAGTCCTAAATGATTTTAATACAGATCTAAAATAACTCACATTCCTACCTCCTACCTAGAAGACATCTATTGACTGGTCACATTTAAAAAGAACTAGATTTCTCTTGTATTTTGGTAGTTTTTCAATTAAGGTCACACCAATTAAATATTTTGATGGGGTCTCTGGGGTTGTTTTCATCATAAATTGCTTGATTTATTTTTCACTTATTTATTTGTTCAAAATATTTTGAATGAGTTGAATTCTTTCTGATTCATTTAGATATTTCATTGTACATGTGTTTAAAACAAAAATACATTAAGTATTAATACATTCCAAATAGAACGAGTGTGAAGGCAGCCACGAATTTCTAGCCATGGGTTTGTACCGTGAGCCTACGGCACACGGCGTCAGCGGCACCCAAAATGTGTTGTGAATTGGAGAACAGCTACGACTTTTTTCAATAATTAATGAAAATTCACTGCAGAATGTTCTTCGAGAAATGAATATTAATTCGTTATATTGATGAGAGGATCTGACCTGTATCTCATAATATTTTGTCAGGCAGAAAACCTATCTTCACACAACCGTACATGCTTTGAAAATAAATTTCGATAAATCCATCAGAATATTTGTGGATGGGGATTTTTTTACATGATTACATTACTATGAAAGGTGTTGAATCAGACCTATATCTCAAAATAATTTGCCGGGCAGAAAAACTACCCCCA
>WOGM01000094.1:0-17331 GCA_015342125.1 Leptinotarsa haldemani | reverse complement strand
ATAATATATGTTAATGAGAAAAAAGTCACATCCACGAAAGTTTTGAGAGAGTTACGAAATAATAAAAACAAGAGTGTGGGTTCATTTTCTGTCCTACAAAAAGTCTAACATATGAGCTTTGATCAACTACATAGTTTACATAGAATTCTCCAGATACAGTTTTCATCCACGAAAATTTTATTGAAATTGAATCGTGGCTGTTTTCTCACTGATTTCTTATTATTGAGTTTTCCAGATCTTTGACTACACAATTAGCATGTTCTAGTTTTTAGTGAATTACTTGCGAATGAAAATATTATAATTTCCGTCGTTTAAACAAATATATGGTGTCTTGCTAATTTGTCACCCTTGTTAAGCTAGCAGAACCACTTTGGAATTTCACATTTATTTTCAGGCCATAATTTAAGGCTAATATTGTATTCTATTGCCAAATTTTTTGCTCTTCGTTTAACGTAGATACCATGGGTCCTGCTAGCTTAACGTTTAGCTGGCAAAACCCATCCTTATAAAAAACATTTTGTCAAATCGGATTCCATCATAATTTCAGGCTCATTTAAGGCACATCTTTTCCGTTATCGCCGATTATCCAGGTGTATTTTTTGAAAAAATGTTGGGTTCTGCTGGCTTAAAACTGTTAAACCGTCAAGTTAGCGAAACTGTGAATGTTTTTAAAACAAAAGGAAATCAAATATTTTCCTCCGCCACTAATTACCGAATAAATATATCAAACCAATGTTATAGTGAAAGTTCTGGAAAACTTGATAATAAAAGAGTCGTAACGCCTACTTGACGTCAAGTTAGCGAGACCCCATGTATTCGAAAAAATATTTTTCTCCGCAACTAATTAGCTACTAAATATAACAAGCCAATGGTCTAGTCAAAGTTCTGAAAAACTATAACAAAAAAGTGGTATCACTAACTTGATATCAAGTTAGCGAGACAACATGTATTTTTTTAAGCAGGGGCGAAAAATTATTTTTCTCCGCAACTAATTAGCGAATAAATATACTAAACCAATGGTATAGTCAAAGTTCTGTCAAACTTTTTAATAAAAAAGTGGCATGGCTAACTTGATATCAAGTTAGCAAGACAACATGTATTTATCAAAAAAAAGGGTCGAAAAAAATTTGTCTCCGCAACTAATTATCGAATAAATATACTAAACCAATGGTCTAGTCTCTAGTCAAAGTTCTGTCAAACTTTATAATAAAAAAGTGGTATCGCTAACTTGATATCAAGTTAGCGAGACAACATATATTTTTTTTAAAAAGGGGTGAAAACATATTTTCTTCCGAAACTAATTAGCGAATAAATAGCGGCAAATTGTGAAATCATTCGTTTTGCAAATTTCGAAAAGTGTCTCGTCAACTTGATATATATTTGACAGTTTCAGAGATATTTCAATTGTCATGAAACACATAAAACAAATAACTTTACGAAAGAAAAAAGTGTCGGCTTTTTATGAATAGTTTTATAATGAACATCATGTAAGAATTTATTGTATTACTGATAATTCCGGAAATACCTATTGAGAGATTTTTTTGTTCGTTCAGATTTGCCCGGAGTGTTTATGGTTTGTTCTTCATTATTTAATAAAGCAGCAGCAGTTCAAAAGTCCCGGACAATTCCCCTTTCATGTGGTGGCAACTCTGAATCCTTATCTGCAGCCCCTTTCATCACACCTCAATATTAGTTGGATTTCATTGAACTGGCAGCAGTTTCAATTCCGACCAGCCACCAGAGACCAACGACATCTATCGACAATAGCCGCAAACGCATCCATCCCATATTAGGTAATGAGAATCGGAAGATACATCGCCTCCCTCGCGCCACCCCTTTGCCGTTCCGTCGCCGACATGATTTGAGTCCGTTTTACAGATCGAATCTGCAGCCAACAGCAGCCGACGCCCAGCACAAGGCATCCGAAGAGGAAGAAGGAATGAAATGAAAGGATGAATACCGTGCATGCGATACCTCTCGCCTCTCTCCACCCCGCCGAGGTCCTAGTCGTCATTTCTAAGTCTTAGACCTCGAACATACTACACTCGTTTGTTTTATATTAAAAGAGAGAAGTCTTGATAATTTGTCGGCATGCATTCGGCATTGTTTGCTTTCATTGTATATTTATAGACGGGTGAGGAGAGCTTCTCTATTTCATTGTCTTTAGCATTGTTATTAGTTTTTTAATTATATTTGTTTTTGTTGCAGGTGAGTGTCCCTAAAGAACCTAACGAAACAAAAGAAACCAATCCGAATAATGACGTAAGTAGCACTAGATAGACTTTAAATTTCACAGAACTTGCTCATTTTATACAGTTGAATCGTTACACATACGTCATCTGTATCTGACGCGATAAAATACATATTTATGTGACGGAAATCTATAACTTATTCTAGTAACACTTTATTTTTTCACTGGCCAAATCATAAAACCGCAACACGTGTTTTGATTCACAATAGATTCCTCAAGCATTTTTATATGAGAACGCTTGTATGTCAAATTGGAAAGGAATAGCTTTATTACGTCTCGGAAGCTTGGAAACGTGTTTCGAACGAGAAAGCTATACAAAACTCTGTAGTTTTTTCTCTTTGCTTTTTTCAAAGATGTCACTTTGATCTTATATTCTATTTCCTAATGTTATAAAGTAATTAATGCTCATAAATGCAAAACGCTAGCAGGGTGCTCAAACAAAATGTTGTGATTTCGTTATGATTTGCCACAGCTGATATAGACGAGTTTGTAATACTTTACCGGATCTAACCTATTTTCTTTCAATCGAACGGATCTTATGAGCGGTTAGGTCGTTTTTTTACCTGCAGTGGCGTGCCTAAGGGTATTTAATCAAAAATTCTTGGTAAAAGTAATAACTATGTTTATTCATATACAGTTAATGTTGTTATAACATTTTAATTTAAAGTATTTACATAATAATAAATAGGTATATCTATTTAAGAAGATATTAAGGATAAGCCAATATCTCGAAACAAGCATTCACTTACTTATCGAGCATCTCGTTATTTATTTAAACTTTCAATTTGTACTTTTCATTTATATTTGTATTTTTGTATTTGGATCTTAAATAAGTAACATATTATTATTATTATTATTATTTTGGTGTTTAATCATTGGGTAAAACCGTTGTAGTAAAAGGTTGTACAATTTCCTCAACTATTTGGTCTAATTTCCACATCTTGCCCTCTTCTTTTAAAACATGTTCAGTACATTTTTGGCATTTTTCAAATCGACATATTCTAAGGACTCCTTGAAGGGTATTTCGACATCTTTTATTTTATATATCGTGTTTCTTTCGCAACAAACTCTTGAGTCCAAGCTCAATAGGTCTACTTTAAAACCGGTAGACCAGTCTTCTAGAAATGCTTGACGTAAATTTGTAATGTTTTTGTCTTGCCACATCTTTCCAACGGTATATTCTTCGTTAAGCCAAATTCATCCAGATAATAAATTTTTCTATTCTTACGTCGAAATTCTCTTATCTACCTTAGCAAATAAATTCATTATTTTCAATTGAGAGCATATTCTCCAACTGAAATGGGGAATACTAGAGAGAAAAGTGAAGTAGCCACTGACTAAGTATTTTACTAACAACAACACCAATTAATACGCAAGGGCATCTCCTTCAGGTAATATAAAGTACCTAATAAAAGCAATATTAGATCGCATCGAACATGACGTCATCCTCTTTTCCAGCGAAAATTGAAAATATCTCAGGTATGCCTAATTTAATCAGATAAGCTATGCGGGGTACCTATGTGATAATTTAAAAACTGGTTTATATAAAAAGTATTGAAACTTTTGGTGGAAATTCAAAAGCAAAAACAATTTTGGCTATTTAATTAAGAAAAATTATTAATGTGAGTATTCCGTATTTTTTTACTCACCGTGAGCATACAGCTATAAAAATTATTTTAATATTTGTTACATCTATACTAAAATTATAAATGTGAAATTTGTAAGGATGGATAAATGTATGTATGTACGTATGTATGTTTGTGGCTCTTTCACGCCTAAACGACTGAACGGATTTAGATGAAACTTAATAAATACAGGATATGGATCAAAATAATATATAGGCTACAATTTTCAAAGGTTTCGTGTAATTTTGATCATGATATAACGATAAGTTTCAAGTAAGTCGGAAAAATTCTTGCTCCCTGAGAGCAATCTTGGCGTGCGCTGCCTATAATGTTGGTGTTACATGAAGATAATATACCGTAGATGTTTATCTTGAATAGTTCTAAATAAAAGTTCCGATAGCATATATCTACTTTTTATATGGTAGCCACTATATGCAAATACTGAGCCATAAATACAATTAAATTGGATACGTTTTTACAATGCTCATTTTAGAATATTTGTCAATTTTTTATAAAAATGTATACAATTTTCGTTCTAATTATATAATATAGATGAATCATTCAAAAGTTATCACGATAAGATTAACTTGATGTAACGAAGTAAGTCGTTGCACGTCGCGTCTACTGTAAAATGACGGTGGACTATGCGTGTGGGTAGAGGGGCAGTCTAAGCAATGAGGCCTGTGGAACAGCCACTTGAAAATGATTTATTAATGCGCTACTTAAGAAAGTATATTATATATTTTTATTTTATTTTCTACTATCCAGGTTTACTTTTTTATTATCAGATTCCTCAATATTTCTTCATTATCTCTTATCTAATATACAAAAATGGATGTTTGTTGGTTGGTTGGTAAGTGAAAAACTTCTAGATCGCTCAATCGATCCTGATGAAACTTGACATGTATGAGTAATTTTCCATAGAGAAGGTTTTTAGGCTATCAATTTTTCTGTAACTCGCCATTAGATGGCGCTGTAGAACAATTATTTTGAAAGCACTGTTCTATAACGCTGCGCAAGCCTTTCTTCTTTTTTCTGGCAATAACTTATATCTCGAACGAATTTAAAATGTGTATTCAAGGTAGCAGTCTGTAACAGAACGAGATTGACAGTAGTTTTTAAACACCAATGACAAAACCGACCCTGTAGTAGGAAGGTAGTAACCCCTCAAGTTTCACACATCAAATAGTACCAACTTCGTCTAATAGACCATGCACAAGTACTCGCTAGAGTGTGAGTTGAAATTGGCTAATATACAGTAATTCAAGTTTATTATTTGAGAGGAATCAACAATTTTCGTAAATTATGATTTTACTTGAGGAGAATTCATATTCAACTGAAAATTTCAAAATATCCGTAATAATTATGTATACAAACTGAAGAAATTCTGAAATTTTCTATACAGGGTGTTTATTAAACATGCGACAAAAATTTAAGGGACTATTCTAAGGATATTTTGTCCTTTGATGACTTTTGATAGAGGGCTTTTTTTCGGAAATACGAAGCGAAAAAGAATTTCGACAATAACAATTCATTACCAAAAATTACCTGTAATGTTTCTTAATCTACAAGAACTGTTGAAAATGACTATCCCCCGCTCGGATGCAAGAATCCAATATTCTCCTCATCGACTCCCGATTTCTTTCAAAAACACCAGAATCATTTCTGATTGCGTTACACCCAGCAATTATCCGATTTCTCAAATCTTTCACTGGATTAGATTTTTTTATTACTTGGTAGGGGCAGTTTAGTACGCTATACTTTTATTTTAGCTATGTGAATAATTTTAAAATTACCAAAATTGTTATTGTCGAAATTCATCATCAAAGGAATAGTCCCTTAATTTTTTGCCGCATGTTTAGTAAACATCCTGTATAAATTTCTCATATATACCTACATTTGTTTAAAAAAATTGTCTGACTTCAAATTTATTCACACATACAATTTTGTCAAGCTTCCGCATTTTCTGAATAATAGGCCCCATATTGTTGCAACACTTGTCTGGTTTAGCATTTTTGTTTGAGATGATATGGGTTTGATAATCTTTGCCAGGTAGAATCCTTCTTAGAAAGGGTAGGTATCTCATCTTCAATCAATCAAGTTTCCAGTGTGGAAAAATGTTCTACTACTTTGTTCTACTACATTTGCAATTCTCTAGTGATCAACCAACGAGTTAGTCATCCGATTTTCAAAAACATCGTGCGAACATGGTAAGAATATATATTTTTCTCCATTTTATTCAAAGGATTTATCCTCATGCGTAATTCAGATTGAAATGTAATCTCATCAGTGTTTCAAGTGTAGATAATTCATGTTACCAAATTTAGCTCGTTTGCATTCACGATAGATGTCTCTTCCATCAACTGAATTTCGATGAAGCAAATGAACTCGTATATCTAAATCCTTGTATCTACCGCTAGCGTTTACAGCAAACAAAATCTTATCAACAGGAAATATTTTCAGAGGTTATCAAAATTATTTTCGATTGCAACATACTCATTGAACTAAAAACATGTACGTAGACATGGTTTGCGTACGTACTTATATTTCATTGAAATTTATTATCACATCCTGTGGCCTACGTAAGTTCTTATTTATTATACAGGGTACTACAAAGAGTTTTTATCCAATTTGTCTCCTGGTTGAACTAAAAGTGAGCTCTAAAACTACATAGCCTTAGTTTTTGTTTTTGAAGAGGAGCTCCTTTAAATCGTTTTTGATTATAGTGTCCCCAAAAGAAGATAATGTTAGTGAAATAAAACCTGTTGACATGGTTTTGCTTCGGAAGAATCTAATCCAAAATATTCAATTGAAATATACTGACCGAAAAGTTTCAAATTGAAAATTATTTAAAAATGAAAAAAATTATGGCATAATATAAAATATGGCGATCGGGCACAAAATAATAATCCTAACGACAGAAAATGTTATGAAAGTTGAACCTAGAGTTTTACAACAATTTAAAAGAATTATTTTCTGGGTCATTACCGAAAATATAAGTAACATTTATAGATAGATCTATTAGTACTAGAGAAAGACCAATTTCGTCAATACGTATTAGATCTAAATAAAATCACATATACAGTTGATTAAATCATGAAAAAATTCTATTTTACTTTTAGTACTACTATTGTCATTGCAGTTAGCTCTGGAAATGAATATCAATTTTTTTTCTCTAGAATTTGTTTCATAGTACCTTTCTTCACTTTGACAATGTTTTGCCTTTTCTTTTGTTCAGGATGGATATTTGTATAATCACCGAAAAAGACAACACCTCTTAAAACAGAAAGAGTTAAATATGGTCTTTGAATTTGGAAGGCCCATCAGGATTGAAAATGTTTTATTTTGTGAGTCACATAATAGAAATTGTATATAAAAAATTATTGACACTGCCAAAATCATCACAACCAATATTAGAGTGCTGCATAATTTAGCAACAGTAATTCATCTACAGCAATTAGTACATTTGTGAATATTTTTAAACAAAGAATAACTCTTCAAACACAATAATACATTGATGAATAAAATATGATGAAATATTTTTACATGTAATACTACGAAAGTTTCGTTTATGTTTGCGTAGATCGAATAAATAATTTTTTGAATATAAAATTTACTCACTTATATATTTATTTTGTTCATTTTTTAAATGTTTGTCATTCTCTTCCAACCCTTGAACTAAGTTCAACGCCTCTTCCTAGGTTCATGTTAATTTCAGTCTGTTGAAGTTTGTTATATTTTCGAAGCTTTAGATACTATTATTATCATTACCTTAAAAGGATGACAATTTGTGTCTTGCTCAAAATTGGCTGTATGAGATTTCAAACCATTAAGTCAAAGTAATATTGTTGCCAAATAGGTCTGTAATTATTTTAAAGACGAATGTATTATTAAATGTTTATGAATAGCATGGAATAAATTATCCTTGGTGATGAATAATAACTGTTATGTTGGATCTAATATAACATACCTGAAAACAATAATAAACATGGTCTTTCAACAAACATTAATAACAGGTATTGTTTGTCACACGTCAATTTTCACAAGGATGTTGGGAATAATTCTCCCAGAAATAAATTTCCTAATCATGCCACTTTTTCACGAATAAGACATGAAATGTCTAAAGTTTGAGCAATGATGCATTCTAGATATGTTCAACTACTGAAAAATGTGTAAGAAACGACTGTGGAGGATATTTAATAGAATCATGTAAAAATTATTCGCTAATGTGAACTACTTGAATTTCATAATTCTCTTTCGATTTGAACATTGGATCCGTTCTTTTGAAAAACTTGGTACATAACTTGGATAATAAAAAACTGCTTCAGTTTTTCAACAGATTACTGTTTGATATGTCCATTCATCCCTGGTTTATTTTTCCATGCTTTGGTGTTCAATATTTCATTCAGACTGAAACCTGATATTACATACCGTATACGACTCGCAATCTTATTCATTAAGCTGTTTCTACTCAAATTTCACACTCCGGTGAATAATATCAATTGCTGTCGCTGCTCTCATCTGCACCTAATAGTTTACAAATATTCGTGCAGATGTTGTTTATTGCGAGTCACGCTGTTTACCTGTTAGTCCTGCAAAGGTAACAATATTATCCGGTTATTATCTATACATTTTGTACAAGTCGGCAGGCACTCTATCACCATCATACCACGTCACCGACATCTTTGTTCTACCAGCGATATTGTCTAAACACCACGCTGTTTTATATCACGTAGTCTTTCGTAGTCGGCTGCCATTTTTTTACCGTAATGAACCGGTAGACATTTTGTTTGTTTCTCGTTGCATCGAAACCTAGAATTCCGATGTACTGACGGGGTTATTTCAATGAAGGCGAGTTATTTTTAGAATCGTTTAACACAGTGATTAACAGCGGTTTCAGTATCTTTGTGTGAAGTTCCTCGGATGTGGAATTAATTGGCCGCGGTGATAGCGCGCCCGACTCACAATCGGAAGACCGTGAGTTCGATTCCTGCCTTGACCAGATATTTTCTCGAGAGAATTTATCTATCTGAAGCATGGGATGATTCTGCAACCGTGTTAGGGATCACACATTAAAAGGTAAGACCTCGTTAGTCCTTAGCTCGCACAAGTTTCTCAACTTCTGAGAGTTGTCGTTCTTATGGGGGCGACAGCTGATTAATGGAAAAATAGATTTTAAACAGATCAGATAGGTTTTGATGGGTTTCAACAATGAACTTGTAAGATCGTTGATTAAAAAACAGGTTTGGCATCAGTCTTATTTCAAAGGGCCTCTTGATAGGTGGAAATAAACCTGGAAAACATATGACAATTTGTGTTAAATATTGAAAAACCGAAAAATGTAGTTTTTCTTCGAAATAAGTATTTCAGAAATTGATGAAAATATCAAAAACTACTACACACGTTTGTTTCAGTCTCAATGAATTATTGTTAAAAAAGTTATTGTTTTTTCACTTCACAAGGTGATTTAAGAATATTTCCTCAACTTTACAGCGTTGTCATAATATTCAGTTATATTTTGAAAAATATGACAAGAATCTACTTTCGGTTGTAACTAGTATATGTTTTACCAAAGAATTTGAAGGTTCTGAGCTGCTACGCAACCTTCAAGATATATATTCATTTTTAAATTTGAAAAATATGTATAATACGTTCCTCATTTTCATTTTTTATGATTGAAGAAATTTGTTGCAAAGTGTTTTCCGTATTTGTTATAAAAATACATAGGTTATTCATGAGATGCATTTTGGGCAGTGACATATCGACATTTTTTTTATAATATTCATTCATATTCATATGTATATAGTTATTCATGATATCAACTCGACTGAAAATGAATCCATTGAAACATTGTGGGACATGCTCTCTCAGATGAGTATTGTATAACATTTCTTTTTAGTTCATTTTTGGTGGATTGTTTGGAAACATTACCAAAAACTAATGTGTAATTTACACCAAATGGTGTTTAGAGTCACTGACTATATTCACCATGTAATTGAGTTTTTATGGCAATTTCAAGTTTCATTGTTACATTTCTCAACACTTTTTTCAGATAATAAATTTTCATATTCTTCCGCGTTGATAATATGGTTTGCAACTGAAAATGATTTGAACCATTCATTTCACAATCACTTGAAAACATATAATTTACCACTGTGATCTAATTCTCAACATACTTTCACTTTCATTGTAAATTCCCACAATGACCATTTTGTTTATTTCGATACAGTTACGCCAATCAAAGATTATTTGAAAGTATAGTAGATGATTCACTTAGTTTCCAATTTTTTAATTTGTTTTAGCATAGGATGGCAGCGAGTTGATTCTTTCATTTATGATATCCATCTCGTGTTGAAAGTAAATTTATTTTTATTATATTTTGAGACCCATGAGTGGCACTAAAAACATTGTTGTTGGCAGAGCAACCAACAAATAAACTTTGAATGACAGATGAGCAAAAATGATTATGAAATATACAGAATCACAACATTGACAACAATATTTTCGTTTTAATGCAATAATATTTTTGAAAATTTAGTGCCTACCGTTATGGAGTAGTGGATTATATTCCTAAAATTTGGATTTTGAAACAAAGTTTCTATACCCTTAACTCATTTGCTTAGCAATATTTCGAAAATTGTGAATTAGCACCCATTTAACTGATTGAACTTGAAACTCTTGTTCAAATCTTTAGAATTTCACTTAGAAAAAAACTCTAGAATTCGATAAATCTGTTTATTCATCGAATAATAAGGCTTACATGTTGATAAACAATCAAACTTCACTGTATCACAAACGTATCAGTGTAACAACAATTTAAATAATGGAAAATACCCCGAATACGTTTTCACAAACACATCTGTCAACGAAGTTTGAGAATTAGTTTTATTGTAGAATATTTCAAAAAAAAACGCCTTCGAGCTAAATTAGGTATCACCACTGACTTTCAACGCCACCCAAGATTTTAGTTAGAGCACATCTCGAATCAGCGAATGGAGATCACACGATACACAATCTCGCGCACAATTCACATTTCGCCTCCGGTTCCGGTTTTTGAGGTCGAAAGCACTTTTAACGATCCGACAGATTATCCTCGGCCGTCACACAAACAAGTTGGCTTTGCTCGGGCTCATCCTCAAACTGCGCTCGTTCATTTAGTTCTGTCCGCTCGTCCGAAGAAAGTGAATGTATCAGTTGTCGTAGTGTTCGGTCAATGGTCTCGAAACAATAGCGCAAAGTAGGCCGTCGACGAGTTCGCGCGCGAAATCTCAGCGAGCGCTACCGCGAACGCGTGCTCGCTTCGGCGCTGCCAGACGTGGAATGAAATGTAAGCGAAGTTCCGAAGTTGGCATCGGCAAACATTCCTGACCGCGTCTCGGCGATTAGTTGCGGAGCGACGTTGCCAAGCTGCGCGTTTCCTTGACTCGACGTATCCGAACGTGACCCTGGTTTTCTATGTCCGTTATTGATCGGTATGGTTATGTTATATTTATTTGCCTTGTTCTGATGTTGGAACATTCGGTTTATATATCGTTCACTGAGTGTTATAATAAAAATACATTGCCGATCAATTTTTGATGTGAATTTTTGAGTAAGAAACATTTTTGGGGCAGATAATGATAGTGAAATATTGTTTCCCCAAAACAGTTGGCAGATTTGTAAGTTGAGTCATCAAATATGGTTATTGAAAAACTTGAATTTATTTTTCGAATATAAATTGTGACATGAGTTGTTTGATTGGTGGCTATCGAAATACAGTCACAATGCAGATTCACATTTTTCAGTAATAAAAGTTTTACTTGTGATGCACTGCACTGGTGGTAATGAATATTACTGGAGTTTTTCCCAACACCAAATCGTTATATTTAACACCTCGACACGTGTTTCGATCACCAAGTTAGCATCTTCAAGAAGAAGATCAATCGAAACACGTGTCGAGGTGTTAAAATAACGATTTGGTGTTGGGATAAAACACCGTTATTTTAATACTTCGACACGTGTTTCGATCACCAAGTTAGCATCTTCAAGAAGATTAATTAAAACACATGTCGAGGTGTTAAAATAACAGTTTGGTGTTGGGATAAAACACCAAACCGTTATTTTAACATCTGGACACGTGTTTCGATCACCAATTACCATCTTCAAGAAGAAGATTAATCGAAACACGTGTCGAGGTGTTAAAATAACGGTTTAGTGTTGGGATAAAACACCAAACCGTTATTTTAACATCTGGACACCTGTTTCGATCACCAAGTTACCATCTTCAAGAAGAAGATTAATCGAAACACGTGTCGAGGTGTTAAAATAACGGTATGGTGTTAGGATAAAACTCCAGTAATATTGATAAAAAATGTATTGAACTGATTAAAAGCTTTATTTTTATAATTTCATTTGAATTATCAAATCATGTCAGTATTGTTATGATTCCAGTTAAACTACCAGTTAAACTCGATTAAAGAGACTATAATTTCATTTAGGTAGAAGACAAATACCTACGAACCGATGTTTGATGTGAATATAAATATAACTCCATCAAGATTGTCCAGCATAAAGGTATCAAATCATTAATCCATCATCCACGTTATGATTTATGAGTACACAATAAAGAATCTTCAATATTATGCAGGAAGATATTTGGATAAGTATGACATGACCTTGGGTTGCTATAAATATACTTTTTTTATAACTCAATTCCTGGTGTTGAAATAATCAATGTATCACCTTTAACGTGCTAGGACTCGCACGTTACAAGGTAAGACCTCGTTAAATCTGAGCTTGCACAAGTTTCGACTCATGAGGATTATAGGAGGCGGCAGCTGGTTGAAAGAAAAACTAATTTCTTGAATATTGGAAGATAAAGCATGCACACTCAATGCCTTTGTCAGATCAAAGCTCGAATACGCTTCAACAATTTGGAATCCGCAAACAGCCTACATACATATATAGTGGCTAATAGCATGCAGGAGTTATTTAATAGGTTTTGTTTTGAAATGACATGACGATGTTGCGGGTTTTGTGTTTCCTTATTTTTTTCACATTAGAAATTGACCCAATGTTTTTAAAGATATGATATAAGTATGTTACACTTTGTTGGAAAATGTGAGAATAGGAATAATCCTTTTGACTGATTCATTTTTCGATTGCATTTTAATTTTTCATGCATGTTTCAAAAAACTTATTTAATTCAGTAGTATACATTTAAAGGCACAGTGAACCTTTTTTTTTCATGGATCGAATAATTTCTTAATATCCAACTTATCTTCATTTGATCAAGTGAAATGTTGTTTCCCGTTGAAGATGTCTTGAAATAATATGGCTAAGACGATAGAAATTGAAAATGTATTCTGTTCAGATTTTTATATATTGTACAATATTGAGATTTATCCATGAATAAAGAATATGTTTGTATGCATATAGAAATAATTCGGAATAAAATCATATTTTGTTCTGTTCATCAGCCCATCAAAATTTATAGGAAATCTATATTAGTGAGCACGAAAACCTATCCATATATGAAGAGACCTATGATATTCTGAACATCCAAATATTGAAATAACTTTAATTTGTGTGATTATTCATAATTTGAAGAAATATATCCAACCGGGTATAATTTGATTTAATAATTTTTTTTACTATTACAATTCGGATATTTCTGTGGTATACGGTCCAAAACCACCCAGAGTTTTCNTTCATAATTTAAAGAAATATATCCAACCGGTTATAATTTGATTTAATAATTGTTTTTTTTTTTTACTATTACAATTCAAATTAATCGGATATTTCTATGGTATACGGTCCAAAACCACCCAAAGTTTTCATATTTTTGCCAGCTTTGCAGATTATCGTATATTTTGTTATTGCATCTCTTTTCGTTCAATCAAATAGATCTAAGATCGATTTTATTGAGAAATTTTCGACTTAGAATTTTACGGTCGGATTGAAAACAATAGTTATTTCAAAATATCTCTAATTTATTAATTTTATTTAGCAAACGTTATAGTTGTTTCATTTAGTACACTAAACTGTTATTCCTTTGTTGGAAAGAGAGTTCGGTCCTGACTAAGCCGGTTTACAGAATGCTACTCAATTACAATTAGCAGCTGTTCGGTATTTCAATTCATCAGACCTGCCGCCTTTCTCGTAACCGTGACAACGCCGGTGATCGTTTATTCGGAAAATGAGCCCAGTCTGGCCGCAAGAGCGAAAGACCGGTGTCATGCGCCGTGAGTCGACAGCAACCGAACGCGGCGCCAGCTGATAGCTGAAGGCGCTGTTGCCAGTCCAATGGCCTCGATGAATGGCATTGCAAGGTCTGTCTCGGTGCAGTGCAGTGCTGGTGTGGTGGATATGTAGACATGTGCGGTGCGAGCAGCTACAAGCGCTATGGAAGGGCTTATCCAGGCTCTTCTGGTCCAGAGATACTGCTACAACTACGGCTACCAGGTAGGCGAATCGAGCACCGTCCCACGGGACGTTAGGCTCGTCGAAACACGTGCTCCCGCCGCCCATAGGCTTGTTGACCTACTCTCACGATTCTCATTGATTTTACGCGGCTGCCAGACACAGACGTTCTGGGGGATTTAACGCGCGCTCTTGGCGCGTCTGACGCATTAATTTGACTCGGTCGCTTGTTTGGTTATCTCATCAACCGGGATCGGGTTCGACTCGCGTGGTCGGCGATCGAAATTTGGTATTAGAGGAGCGGTTGCGATTTGATCGAAGTTCGATAACGACAACCAAACGATTGTCGTTTGTTTACAATAACAAGGCTAGCATAGGTTATGGTCGTCGCTGAGCCGATTCGAGATTGTTCGGGTTTTTTTACGATGTTTGATTACTTTCCGTGATAACATGAAGCCGTTCCGTGTTTTTTTAGCGATGAAATGAATTACCCACTTGAAAGTGCGATAAATGGAATCCATTGTTTATCATGTAATTTCGGCTCAAATATACTCAACGAGGAGTAGTAGCATAAAACATCGGTAAATGTGTCTTGGAAATGATTTTAATGAAATGACATGGGCACGTTTTTGAATTACAATATGAGACAACGAACTCGTCACCAATTAACTATTTTAATTGTTATTTCAGTATCGTTCGACGATTTCCGACATGATTTCGTAACCGTTTTATTCGTTTGTTAAACTTTGACGGATTGAATTGCGACTCCTTTTCCTTTTGAGCTGACGGCGTAGTTTTCTTCTTCCTTTCTGTTCGATATGTTCGCGCGTCAAGTAGATTATCCTACCCTGCACATGTTTTGGAAAGTCTCTGGTACATTTCCTGTTCTCTCTCTACTTCCCATCCCCAAGTCTTCTTGCAACGCCCTTGTTCTACAGGGTGGAACGAGTTATCATTTCTAATAAGGGTTATTTATACAGTGTAACTGCAGAGAAATATGAAATGTGCATGTTTATTTACGGTTCCGTAATTTGTAATCTGTCGTATGTATTTTTTGAGAGCAAGTGATAGGGAATTGTAGGTAAATGGGTAAATGAACCAAAAATACTCTTCTTTAAAAATTAGGAATAATTGTAGCTCTAAGGAGCCTTCAATTGAAACAAGAACTTTATTCAAAAGTGCTTGTCATCTAGAATACCATGACATACATTTAAAATTGAAAGCATTTACCGTTATCAAGATATGCCAGTTTAGAAGTGCACATTTGTCGAAAGATAGTGTGACGTCACGAGATATGCAGGATTGTCGGTACAGCGTTTGAACTGTTATAAGAAAGGTGCCATTAAGAAAAATTCAATTAAGGCAGACACCAGTAATTCATCACAGTAATTTTGCAGCAATGATAATTAAAAGTGAAACTATATGTTTGAGTGTATTAGTATGTTTCGAGGTGTGGTTAGGTAATAAATACGTGTATCATGTATACCAAAATTGAACTTTGACATCGCTTAGACCGAAACTTCTGAAACTAATGGTGCTTCCTATCCGGCTTTGCATTTTGTATATCTGGTGACATCACCACTGCTTCTCATAATATGTTTTCTGAAACATCGGATTCACTCAGGGATTTTTTTTCGACACTGTCCTCAACACGTGTCTATTTTGGAGTGAAAAAAACGTTGAAATTAACCTATTCCACCTTTGTTGAAAAAAGTTTGTTGGATTTTTTTTCTTTAACAAAATTGGAAATTCAAAATCATATCTTTCTTATAGGACCTATAGTCAGCGATAAAATATCGTTATGAAACATATTGAGAAGGAAAAACAGGTTGTTTGTGGAATTGGAATTCCCAGGAATGATGTCACTATATAATATTTGGAATAATGAATAAAGTGTATCATATATTGATGAAGACATCAAACAATGAAAATTCGAATGATGACTGTTGAAGCTCTTCTGGATTATGAAATTATGTCGTTTAACAGTTAATAGTTACTAAAGAGTAAGTTTTTGGGTAGTTTATAACTTGTGATGCACTCTTTGGAAGATTTAACTGAGTTTAATGTTCCTCTCGGAGATGACCACTTGATGGTGATCGAAACACGTGTCGAGGTGTTAAAAAGAACGATTTGGTGTTGGGAAAAAACTTTATAGTAATATTCATAGTTTATAAGTGTTCAAATGTATTGTAGATGTTCATAAAGTTGTTTCATCTCAACTTTTTAGGAGATGTAATAGACTTTGAACGTGGTTGATTAGTAAGAGCTGAAGCTAATTATTAATATTATTTGTTTGTTCAAAAATATACCTTAGAATACCTGCTCGACCAACATTGGTTTCCGCTTTACATATCTTATCTAAATAAAACTTTCGTATTCCATTATCTGCTCGGTTATAAATAACTTATTTTGTTGAAAATTGTTCGGAGCTCTACGTTAATTTTCTTCGCGTTTTAGTAAGCTGTTGCTATCGATAAGTGATTGCATCTATAATTTCGATCAAATCGGGTATTAATTTCCCGTTAAAATAACTGATTATTCTTTAATTCAACGAAGCTTACTACGTACAGATTTATTGGTCTCAGAAAAGAAAGTGTCAACTTGTTGCGACATTTATTGTTGGTTTATTAAGGTGTGGTAATCGTCGATCACGTTCTACTTTTTCATTTTACAATAAAATGTTGAAGCGTTGCTGTGCTTTTGATGACGCGATTTAATCTGATGACCTTCAGTTGGATTTGAACCGTACAAAGTTTCAAGTTTGGGTTCCAAATGAGTATTGCCTAGGTATCAGCTCATGAAATGATCTTCAAATAAGATAGATAGATAGATAGATATTCTTTATTAGTTCTTTTGTAATGAAACACCTTTTCAGGTGTAGATCATGTCAATTACAGTAAATTTTAGAAGTAGAAGAAGTAGTAGACAATCATGAGGTAGTATCATTAATATTGGTTAAGAATATTAGAATATAAATGGCCACAGATGTATGAATAACAAGGTTATCACAGTCAATATACTTAATGTAATATTATTATATTAGATACAGAACAC
>WOGM01000093.1:0-17431 GCA_015342125.1 Leptinotarsa haldemani | reverse complement strand
GACGCTTCGCCGTTCACACCGCGCGAATATTCGCATCGGCGAGTGTCCCATGGCCAGGCTGTAACGTGGAAAGAAATAATTATTCCAAAAAAAATCTTCCCATATAAAATAGGAATACCAAGGTATATGAGGAAACACGGTTGAAATTCTGGCAGAGTGAAGATGCATCTTAGCTCAAATAACCCAAATTTGCAAAGTAGTGTGATGCCAAGATAGGTCACTAAAGTGATGATGTGAACATCTTCATGTTCATTATCAATATAGAAATTGATAACAAACAACATTTCAAACGTACAATTTCTTGTACCTCTGAAATTTTATGTTTTTTATGATTTTCAAAAGCCCCATCTTTTCTCATTAAAAAAATTAGTATAGCCCTACAAAGAGGAAAGGCGGCTTCCTAATTCTTAAAATCTTGATGACATTCAAATGTTTCCTGAAAACCAACTTTGTAAAGGAAAGAAAGGAGATTCATCTGAGAGGGTACTCTCCGCAAAAAGTTAGATTCAAATTTTTGTCCCTAGATTCATGGGTCAAGATGCCTATGAGTTCCTTCGTTATTTTTCAGATGGTTTACATGAGGGTGATTTTGAAATTACTGAAAAACCCGAAACGATCTTAACGGAGACCGATGAAAAATTGAGCAACAGCAGAAAAGCACATGAGTCATGGCCTAGATATTTGAGGATGAACGACTCTTAAGATTGTAAATAATTTAGTTGGTCAATTGGTGTGCACAAACTGTGGAAACTCAACAGTAACCTTTGATTTTGTCAGGGATTTGTTTCTCCCCATACCACAGAGAACTGCCCAATTAAGTTTGTCGTACCTAATGCATGAATTCCTTCACAAGAGAAGAAACTCTGGATGGCGATGAAAAATCAACGTTGTCATCGAATTTCCTAGAGAAATTTTGTAGTGGAAAATGTGGCTACTGGTCGTTATAATCTATATGCACTTTCGAATCACACCGGGGCTACTTACAGCGGGCATTACACAGCATACTGCAGACATTCCTATACTGGCATGTGGTAAAAATACAACGATTCATACGTGTATATAAATTTTAACAAAATCGTTTGTGAGTGGAGGGGCATACTTTCAAAAAAAGATGGAACGAAATCGCAGTTTAGAGATAACTGACGATATGTCTTTCCATTTGATATTTATTTTCAAATATGTATTTGTGAATCTGATAATTTGAATCATATTGTTTAATTGTATACAATTGAAAAAGTATTGAACAAATTGAGTTGAAAGTAAAAAAAGTGTGCAATAAATTTTGAAAACTTTCTAAAGACGCATGATACAATTTTCGAGACTATGCAACAAATCGTCGAACGACGGAGGGTTATTGATAGTTAAACCAGCATCCTCAAAAACTGATAAGAGAGCGTTTTATAACGATCTAGACTGAACAAGGATATTCATGTACTCCAAATATGCTGTTTGCATATAATGTTCAATAAATTTACATTTTTTCCTCATTCCAGTGTTACCTAAAAATATATCTACGACGTTTATCACTACCCTGCTTGTTCTTCCTTTCAGTTACTGAATATTGTGGGATGCATTCTGAATTTTAAATTTCTTGACCTCGATTCTGACTAACGAGAATCTGACATTTTTATTTGTAGTGAGATATTCCGTGAACGTGATATTAAAATTCCGCCTGTCGAGAGAAAATGCAGGCTTCATTGAATAATACAGGAGTTGGGAACGAAAAATCGTTTTCACTGTCATATTTGATACTAGAAGGATGTAGCATTGAACTTCAAATCCGTTAATGGATTTTTATGGAGGCAGATATATACATAGCCTTTTTTCTGGAAGTCAAACATTTCTTCGAATATGCTGATAATTGTATTTCATCAGTTCGGACTTTTCATTGTCTAGTATAATATAAATTAATTTGAAATTCCCGAAAAAATTAAAATAAATATGAAAAGANATTGAAATATTAACAAGAGCTGCAAATTAAAAAATATTATTAACAAAAATAAAGAATAAAAATAAAAATTAAAAGATTCCAAACCAAGTTACGTCATTTGGTGTAACTTTAATTTAATTTATATTATACTAAACAATGGAAGTCCGAACTGATGAAATACACCACGAAACATTGTCAACCACCTTCAAACAAATGCTGATAATTGATGGTTCATATTGATGTGAATGAATAATTAATTGATAGATCATTTACGTAGCTGGGTGAGATATCACTCATGAAGGTAGGACTGTTCCACATCTTTGGATCAATGGCATGATCCAAGTTCGTAAATGAGTTTTTGGATGAAGATGTTGAAGACAATGCGTATGGTAAAAAATCAGATATCTTATCTATGTAGAATCTATGGTATAGGTACGTAGAATCTATGAGTGATATCAAAACCTATGACGTGAAATGAATATATTGTGAACACATTCCACATATCAGAACAACATACTGTATCTCGATGTGGTATTCTCTAACCCAGTTAACTTCATCGTGGGATGACCAAATTTCAGCCATCTCTAACTTGGTGAAACGCGTCAAGAAACATTAACTTTCAAATGAACATTGAATTAGACGAAAATCACTGTCTATCATTCAGTTTTTGCTTCAAACATTCTTATGGAATTGATTCAGATATCATGCTCAGGAACGCTTCACAAATATACAGTGCATTTCTTTGAAGTCCCCGCCTTTATTTTTTGAACGGGTCAACTCAAAAAATTGAAATTTTGGGTAATGAAATAATGTATAAACACTTCATTTTGAAGTGGAATTGACGAATGAAACTTTTTACCCAGATGGCGACTGGGCGCCATCTGGGTAAAAAAAAATTAAATGGAAAAGGGGGTCTTGTGACACATCGTTTTGAAGCTCCTGACAAATTCTTCACAACCCTAGAATATTAATGTCAATATCTTCAACTACTGAAATATGGTAATAATATGAGGTAATAAACTTGAGGTCAGTTAAGAAGATGCTCGAAATGGTTGCCTTGAACCTCCTGAAATATGAACAGCCTATCCGATATTTCACGCAGAACATTTTCGAATACAGTAACGTCAATATATTTGCTAATATATAGTATTATCTGCCGTATATCCAATATTGAAGAATGTTCAGTTTCTTACACCTTCTGCTCCAAATATCCCCATAGAAAAGTCCAAAGGTGTCAAATCCGGCGAGCGGGCTGGTCAACAGTAGTTTCCGGCGTATTCAAATTCAGACTCCCCTGTTGAATTTTGATCAATAAATAGAGGTCCAACAATATGGTTTCCCAATATTCCTGCCCGAACGTTAATTTTTTTTGAATATTGAGTATGTGTTTCTTGGAAAACGTGAGGGTTGGTGTCACTCCAATAAGGGCAATTTTGTCTGTGAAAATTGCCGATAAAAAATGTACATTCGTCACTAAAACGAATATTGTGGAGATAGGTAGGATGCCTTGCAATGGTTTCCGCCATGATTTCGCAGAATTCTGTTCTTCGATCAGGGTCATCTTCAATTAATTGGTGTACCATTTTAATTTTGTATGGATGATTTCTATTCCTCTTCAAGAGTCTCCACACAGTCAGCGTTGCCGTTTGGGTACAATTGTACCCAAATGGGCACATTTTTTTGCTCATGGTACAAAAGTACATTTTAGGCAAAATAACCTTAAATTTGGTACATTTTGCATTATTGAATTGCCTTATGCACATTTAACAAATATTCTCAGTACAAATTTACATTTGATATTTACCATTAAAATAAGTTGAGGTAATAAAAAAATCATCACACATAACCGCGATTCAACCGACATCTGTTGGCTCTTGGCACTTGGCAGTATTAAGTCCGCGGCAGAAATTGCCCCTATCTTCTGTCTTGTAGATAAATGCACTAGTGCCACTAGTCGGTAATTCCCCGATAACCGATGAATCTAGGGACTTTATCGAAACGAAAGGCGATATGCACTAAACTATAATTGGATTGGATATTGTGGAATATGTTATTGTACTGTGTACTCTACTGTTCCAGTATAGTTTAGTTTAGTTTTAGTGTATTACTAATTGTGTTTTCTCATATAAAAATAATGGATAGGTAAGTGATTAATAAATAAATTGAAATATTTTAAACATACATGTTTAAAGAGAAAATGAATAATGAGTCATGTAGCATTTTTTATTTTTGCTTAATTCTAGAGTTATTGCAGTAGCGTAGTTTGGGTTTTTTTCAACATTTTTGCGAAAACTCGTGCGAAAATTAAAAACATTTAGAAAATAATTCATGTTTGAGTAATTTTTGAAAACTTCAAACTGCCATAACTGGGTTGTTTGTGGACCGATTTTGGTAAATGAAACGTCAACGGCTGTGTCATAAAAAGATGCATTTTTTTTCTAATACATCATTCTCAATTTAACAACCCAGTTCGTTAATATAACTAAGATGTTAATTGAAAGTCTGGTTTATGGTAATGTTTTGGCAAAAATTCGTTGACGTCGCCAGTCGTCGTTAAATTGATGAACTATTTTTCTGAAATTATCTGGCTTCTAAAACACATTTTTAAGTATTTGAATCATCGAAATTGGAGGGTTTTAGCCGTTAGACATTTTTTCAAAATAATATCGAAAAAAAATCATTTGTTAGTAATTCGTGAAGATTTTAAACAATCATAATTCGATTATTTAACGGACAGGTTTTCATCGCCGGAATTTTAATTATTAGATCCTCGTTTCGCTTGTCGCAGCCCTTTTTCATATGCCCAGGCTCGGGGCCTTGGGCCTTTCTGCCCCCACCGGCTCCCCAATCTACGCCACTCAATTATTATCCATTTGTGTCTTTCATTAAAAAACGACTATTTTAAATGTACAACTATAACGACTGTAATGTATTTTTAGGTACATAAAACGATTTAAAAAACAAGAAAATATAGATACTCTTACGGCGACGCCATCGACTTCAAAAACACAACAGACCATCCCGGCCAGCCCTACATCATCAGCATCAGCGTCAACAGCGACTATACCAAGACCTTCATCATTATTGTCCGAATCGCTGCCTCCTTCGTCATTGTCGTCCACAGCAAGCAAGAATACTGACACTGACAGTGGAGACTATTCTTCATCAAACGAAGAAAGAAATGTCAGAGAAAAGAAAACAGAACACAAAAAAATATACGTACGTAATTACTCCAAACAGTGGGAAGTTGAATTCAAATGGTGTCAACAAGCTACAAACAGCAATTTTCCCTTCTGCAAAATTTGCAACAAAGAAATAAGAGGTAATCGTTCTCATTTATTGCGACACGAAAACAATGAATTACACAAAAAAATATACGGGCTAAGGCAAATATAGTACCAATTGGGGAGGTTTTGAAAAAAAAAACTGTACTAAAAAACGAAAATCTAATTAAGGAAGGGGAGTTCAAATTAGCTGCCTTCGTGGCAGAGCATGATTTATCCTTTAATGTTATGGAACATTTACCAAATTTGATCAAATCAATTTGTAAAGATTCTGAAATTGCTTCTGGTATAAAATGTAGCAGAACAAAAACTACGGGTATTATAAACAATAGTATGGGACCCTATATTTTAAAAGTGATTGTGAAAGATTTGGATAAATCATTTTATTCTATAATTATTGATGAGACAACCGATGTCTCAACAAAAAAATGTTTGGCAATTTTAATCCGATATTTTAAAAATAATAGAGTTATAGATGCTTTCATAGGGTTGTTAGAGTTAGAAAATGATAGCACAGCTGCAAATATTTTTGAAACTTTGATTAATTACTTGGAATCACTTAATATTGACATCCAAAATATGACTGGATTTGCAGCTGATAACTGTTCTACAATGATGGGGCATTTAACAGGGGTTCAAGCTTTACTAAAAAAAAAGAATTCCTAATTTAGTAGTGGTCGGTTGCAGTTCCCATTCCTTTCATTTGTGTTCTTCATATGCATGTTCGCATATACCTACATCACTTGAAGATTTAATTAGAGGCATTTACTCACACTTTTCACATAGCTCTAAGCGTTTAAATACATTAAAGGAATTTCAAAATTTTTGTGAACTGAAACCACACAAAATTCTAAGACCTTCTGAAACTAGATGGCTTTCTAAGCAACAGGTCGTCGACAGAATTTTAGAACAATATGATGCTTTAATTTTATACTTTACCAATGCAGCATTTGAAGAAAAATCTGCGAAAATAGACAGTATATTGGCTGCTTTGAAATACAATATAAATAAAATGTATTTATACTTTTTATCATATGTACTGCAAATAATAAATACCATCAATATTGAATTTCAAAGCGAAAAACCAAGATTGCATCAATTATTACCAAGAGTTTCATTAACATTCAAACAAATTTTGAAAAATTTTCTTAAATTGGACGTAGTTAATAGTCCTGAAATAAATAAAATTAATCATAAAGATCCATCTAATTTCTTAACTATAGAAAATATGTATTTTGGTTACCAAGTTCAAGAATTTATCGATCAGCATCAAATAGAACCTTCTGAATTACACAACTTTAGATTAAAATGTTTAAATTTTTACATTGAGCTGTCATCCCAAATAAAAGATAGATTTCCATTCGGGAATGAGTTGTATAAGCAACTAACTTGGTTGGATCCACGAAATATTTTTTCTAATTTGAAAGCTCCTTCTATAATACCTTTAGTCAAACGATTCCCCAACATGGTAGATAAAAATTTATATGAAAATATTAATTCTGAATGGCGAATGTTGGCAGAATTACCTAAAGCAAAATTTTATGAAAACATGGACTTGGGAAATTTTATAAACGAGTTGGGAACTAGGAAAAAAAGCTGTAGGTGAAAATATATTTCCTAATTTATATAATTTTTTAAAAAATATTTTATGCTTGCCTCATGGAAGTGCTGCTGCAGAACGTATCTTTTCAGCACTAAATCTAATTAAAAGGAAAAATAGAAATTTGTTAGATGTAAATACGTGTCACAATTTATTGTTAAGCAAGGAAATGTTGCGACTAACCACTTGCCATGAATGGGAGCCTCCCAAAGAGATGTTGAAATTTAAGAAAACATAAATAGTCTTTATTCTGTTACTATGAAAATATGTTTTTATATGCTACAGTAGCTAAGACACTTTTCTTACGTTATATAGATATAATATTATTTATAAATATGTAATATTCGTTATGTTTTGTTTCATATATTTTATTTCGTTATTGAAAAAAGTTCTCGTTTTTATGTTCTATATATTGTTCTTTTCAAAAGTCATTATATCTTATTACTGAAAATGCAGTGTTCTTTCAATGTTTTCAGATTTTTAAAAGCAAGCTGAGTTGGGTACATTTGGATACATTTTAGTACATTTGTTTGGTACAATAACATATTTGTCTGCGGCAACACTGTCGACCGCTTCAGTATGTATTTGCGTCTCTTGATACAATAACGTTCTTTTAAATAATTGTGATTGTTGTTAACGCATAAGAAAGCATAAATTGAATGAAAATTATTATTGAAGAGCTATGTCAGTGTTTTATGGCAAATATTATACTGTAACAGACTCCAAAACACAGCTTTGGCTGAAACAATGCATCATTTGACTAGGACAAGTTTGGACATTGCATCAGCTATAATGTTTTACAAGAGATCGATTCAGAAGTCACAATTGCGTGTGAATATGCTGAAAACAATTTATTTATTTCTATCCATCATTATTTTTACATGGGGCTATTGATAACAACGATTTCAGAAAAGAAACATTAAGCGGTAAAGATTGTTCACAGGTAACAGCAATGGTTATATATCAAGAGAAAAGTACGATTGAAGATAAAATTTATGTTATTAAAATAAAATTCACAGCTAAGGACCGTATGGTTTAAAGGCTTTGAACTTACAAGAAATTTTGCACTTCAAATCTAGTAAGCCATCATCTGCTTATGTCGACAGTAGCTCTTTACTAACTAATACTCAGAAGAACTTACAATTTGATACTTTGCTCTGGATTTTATGTAGATTACAATATTATTCATTGGCGAATAACTTCTGTCGACCATTCAATAACTTCATACCAGGATGGACTCCATTCCAACAGTTACTGTTAAATGAAAACTCACCTGTATCTACAATTGCAATTTGCTCCGTAATTGTTGAACTGTCCTTATGTTTTATCATAATAATTGTTGAATCTAATACACCTGCTGTCATCTGTTAAAATATGAAAATTGTCTTAGGTTAATTTGTATTCTGTCAAATTCTGATAGTTAAGAAGAAGCAGAAAATTTTGTTTTTGAGTGCTATGGCAACAAGTTGTAGAAGAATGAAGTTCAGTATGTATGACAGTAAAAAAAGAGTTTGATTGCTTATTTTTATTTTTTCGATTCGTTCTTCAATAAAACTAATCACATTTGAAGTTGTGTCTATCTTAAAAGTAAAAAAACCGAACAGGTTATGGGCCCAGACACCCTTCAGTTAAAAGCAGAAAGAGTAAAACGTAAGCAATCGTAAAAATTAAAAACGGTAACAACTAAAAAAACAAAAATGGCGACTGCAGCTCAGGACGACGCAGTGACTTCGGCCGAAAAACTAACAAACAATGAATCGTACCAGATATGGAAGTTTCAAATAACAATTATACTCAAAGCTTATGCTTTATGGGACATTGTTAGTGGAACAGAAGTTTTGCCATCTTCTGATGACAGTAAAATAGCAGAATGGAATCGTCGAGATGCCAAAGCCCAAAAATTAATAATAACGACAGTAGACAAAAAGATTCTCATGCATATATTCAACTGTAAAACATCCAACGAGATGCTCGAGAAACTGAGTAATATTTTTGACAAGAACACTGAAGAACAAAAATGCAGCTTATTAAAGGATTTCTTTAACTTAACATATGATAGAAGCAGTGATATTTCAATACATATAAGTAAAGTTGAAAGCCTGGCATACAGACTAAAAAGTTTGAGTCAAGATATTAATGAAGAAATGATTATCTCCAAGATACTTTCAACGTTACCAGAAAGTTATAAATACTTCAACACAGCCTGGGATTCAACACCCAAAAGTGAAAAGACATTAACTAAACTCACCTCAAGGCTATTAGCAGAAGAAGCCAGATTCAAAGAAGTTACAGAAGAAAATGCAGTAGCATTCGTGTCAACAAAAAGTGAAAAGAAGGGTTCCAAATATAAAGAAAAAGTAACATGCTTCAAATGTAATGGATTGGGGCATTTTGCTAAGAACTGTCAGAAGCAAAGAACTTGTTCGATCTGTAAGAAGAACAATCATGTTGAACAAGATTGCTATTTCAGAAAGAAGAAACAGACACCAGAAAAAATGCAGAAGGTAGCATTTTTGACAGAAAAAAATGAAAATCCCGTAGACGATAGAGTTTTTGTTGTAGACTCAGGGTCATCTTCGCATATGTCTAATAACATAGACTTTTTCGAAACACTTGCTGAAACTACATCAAAAATTTCAGTAGCTAAAAAGGGACTTGATATGAGAAGTCAAGGACTGGGATCAATAGAAGGAAGTGAAATTATTCTAAATGATGTACTTTTCATTCCTGATTTAAGTAAAAACTTATTATCTGTGAGTGCCATTACAGAAAAAGAAGGAAAAGTGATATTTGACAAAAACAAAGTGACTATCTTGAAAGATGAAATGAAAATCCTCGAAGGGACCAAAGGTGAAAATGGTCTTTATATGGTGAATTTGAATATACAACCACAAACTTTTCTATCAGAACTTGAAGAAAATCCAGCACAAATATGGCACAGAAAACTAGGACATTTGGGGGTGAATAACTTGAAAAGATTAGTTGACATGTCAACTGGAATCGACATCAATAAAACTGATCTTGATAAACTAGTAACAGTATGTAAAACATGCCTAAAAGCTAAGCAAACCAGACTTCCTTTCAATAATGTAAGAACTAGAGCCACCCGCCCTCTTGAAATCATTCACACAGATTTATGTGGCCCCATCGATCCCATCACATGGGATGGTAAGAAATACATTCTAACATTCCTCGATGACTTCACTCATTACTCCATGATATATTTATTGCAAAATAAATATGAAGTATCTGAATACGTAAAGGACTATATCCAAGAAGTAGAAGCTCACCACAACTTGAAAGTGTCAAAAGTAAGAAGTGACAATGGAACAGAGTTTGTTAATGCAGATCTGAAATCTTGGTATAAAAGAAAAGGAATTGTAATGGATCTTTCTGTACCACACTCTCCTCAACATAACGGTAAAGCAGAAAGGTTGAACCGTAGCATAATGGACAAAGCCAGAGCACTGATTTTTGACTCTGGTTTGAACAAGAAGTTCTGGGGTGAAGCAGCAAGAGTGGCTACATATCTTTTAAACAGATCACCCAGCGAGGCAGTTGACATAACTCCAACAGAAAAGTGGACAGCTAAAATACCAAATCTTTCAAATATCCATTTATTTGGATGTAAAGCCTATGCCAAGACACTGGGATATTTAAAAAAACTTGACGAAAGAAGTAAGGAGTTCATTTTCATTGGATATTCATCGAATGGCTATCGATTGTGGGACAAAGAAAAGGAAAAAATAGTTATAAGCAGAGACGTGGTCTTTGAAGAACCTAAAGGTGATATTCAAAGTAAAAGCCCAGTACATTCAAGAATATTAATGAAAGAAATAGAAAACCTTGAGAAAAGGGAAGAAGAGGAAAACGAAGTTAAAATGACAGACGAAACTAATGAACTTTCAGTAAATGATGATCTAAAACACCAGGAATCAGAAGATGAGATAGAAAGTGAGGTTAAAACAACACGATGTGGTAGAAAAGTAAATATACCAAAAAGATTTCTGGATTATGACCTAACACACTCTGATAATGAACATTCTATAGCGATGCTAAGCTACGAAGAAGTAATGAAAAGTGATGACAAAGAAAAATGGATACAGGCCATTGAGGATGAAAAAGCTTCATTGAACAAAAACAACACTTGGATATTGGTGGATGAAAACACAGTATTGAAAAAAAAATTCTAACCAGCAAATGGGTGTTTAAAGTTAAAGATGATGGACATTATAAAGCTAGACTAGTTGTAAGAGGATGCCAACAAAAATATGGTATCGATTATATGGAAACATTCAGCCCAGTAGTTAACATAACTGCTCTAAGAATAATACTAGCCCTAGCTGCCCGCAATAATTATTACATTAAGAAATTTGACATCAAAACTGCCTTTCTTTATGGAGACTTGTCAGAAGAGATTTTTATGAAATTGCCAGAAAGCTACACAGAAAAAGGCAAGGTATGTAAACTTCTAAAATCTCTGTATGGTCTAAAACAAGCCCCTTTAGAATGGAACAAAACATTTACTAATTTTTTGAAAGAAAATGGTTTACACATTCTAAAAACTGAAAATTGTATTTTCAAAAATGAAAACAATTCTCTAATACTTGCCGTTTATGTTGATGATGGAATTTTAGTCGGAAACAATGAGATAGAAATGGAAAACTTGCTGAGAAATCTTAGAAACAAGTTTGAAATGACATCCAGTAATGATCCAGAATCCTACCTTGGAATAAAAATTAAAAAACAAACAAATGGGATCCTATTGAGCCAAGAACAGTATGTTGAAAACATGATTCAGAAATTCAACATGCAGGAATCGAAGACAGTGGCAACACCATTAGTTAGCAATGCTAACTTGGAAGAAGACAATCTCAATATCAGCTTTCCTTACAGAGAGCTTGTTGGAAGTTTGTTATATGCATCGAGTAAAACCCGACCAGATATTGCTTTCGCTGTTGGATATGGAAGCAGAAACATGGAAAAACCAACAACCCAAGATGTATCAAATATGAAACGTACTCTAAGATACCTAAACGGGACCAAAAATTTTGGTATAAAGTATAATAGAGACTCTAATCCAAATGAATTAATAGCCTACAGTGACAGTGATTTTGCTGGTGATGTGAAAACCCGAAAGAGCACAAATGGGTACGTAATATTTTATTGTGGTGGACCAGTAACATGGTACAGTCGTAAGCAGCCTATTGTTTCGTTGTCCAGTACGGAGGCTGAGTATATCGCTGCTGCCGATTGTGTTAAGGAACTTATCTATCTGAAATCCATGATACAAGAATTAATAGGACATGATCTCAAAGTTACTCTTCATGTGGACAATCAAAGTACCATAACATTAGTGAAAAATAACCAGTTTAATAAAAGATCAAAACACATTGACGTAAGATATCAATTTATCAATGAGAAGGTGAGAGAAGGTACTGTGAATCTTGTGTACTGCTCAACTCATGAACAAATCGCAGATATTTTAACCAAGCCATTATGTGCGACTAAATTTGGTAAATTCAGTAACAGACTAGTGTATAAAGATGTTTGATGTTCAACTTGTGTAAAATATTATCATTTGTTTAATGTTAGGTATTAGAAGAAGATGTTGAACTGTCCTTTATCATAATAATTGTTGAATCTAATACACCTGCTGTCATCTGTTAAAACATGAAAATTGTCTTAGGTTAATTTGTGTTCTGTCATATTTTGATAGTTAAGAAGAAGCAGAAAATTTTGTTTTTGAGTGCTATGGCAACAAGTTGCAGAAGAATGAAGTTAAGTATGTATGACAGTAAAAAAAGAGTTTGATTGCTTATTTTTATTTTCGATTTGTTCTTCAATAAAACTAATTACATTTGAAGTTGTGTCTATCTTAAAAGTATAAAAACCGAACAAAGTTTCTGAATCTTTTGTGTTGTAATTTGCCCTATGCTCTAGGCGTGACGTTATTCGCGGAACTTTAATTTCTTCGTTTACAGTACAGAGCAAATTCTATGCATTCTGGAAAAGTTTAGCAAATTTTCAATCAATATTTTGGCGAACATCTTCAATAGTCTTCATGATTAAATCGACATGTTGTAAATCTCAAATGGGAAACTAAAGTATTTTGCATAGTGTCAGTGTGTATGGGAACAACATTCCTAAGCAACATGAGCTTATAACAAAATCACTTGAAATGACTGATTTCAGAAAATAATCAGCCTTTGACGATGTTTCACAATCCATGTCAGTGCTTAAGTCGTCTAGTGTATCAACAATAACTTTGTAGATTTCCTTGAATCTTAACAACCCATCATGATTTTCAACCCAACTGGTCTCGCACATTGGCGTAAGGTTTTTCCATTGTGTTTCGGAAAAGTTTTTTCAATATTCTCTTTCAAGCACTTGTTTCGTTTTGCCGAGGACTTGATGGAATTTCCAACGGATTTTATAATTCCAATAGTATTCCGAATAGGCTGAACTTGGCAAGAATGACCCAGAGCTAAATTCAATGAATGTGAGCTGCAATGGACGTATTAGGCTTCTGGATGTGACTCACGAATTACTGCCTGCGCACCTTTAAAACTTCCTTTCATCGAAGAAGCTCCATCATATCCTTGTTCGATCAAATATTCGCAGTCTACTCCCAAATATTTTAATTCAGATAAAATTGCATTACGTCGTTCGGACTGCAAAACCTCGTATCTGCATTTTTTTCTAAATTAATATTTTTAATAAATTGGGATTCCAAGGGTGAAACGCGTATGTGTGCAAAATCTCGAAGCGCTTCGATATTCCTATAACGCCAAATATACTCGGTTCTTAACCGCGTATTTGAATATAGCGAACATAACCTCGTATTTGACGCAGTTCCACATGGTAACTTATAGTGACAGGTGTTTGTCGGTGTTTTGTGTTAAAATCAATAAACTGGTAAGTATTAAATATTACAATTTAATGATTAGAGGGAAGCTTAAGGCCGTATATGCGTGCAGTAGTAAACAAACTCGGTTTTATGCGTTTCATACAGTTTTATTTCCATTTCAAATTATTGCATCATATACGAGTTTTTGACCGAAAATGTTTTTGGTTTACATTGCAGATCAGTGATTTTGCACAATAAAAAGTCAATAAAGCCTATTTATGTATGCGTTATACATTATGATTTTATGGGCAGTTGTGACAGGTTTTCATTTAAGATTAAAAAAACTACAAAATATTAATTATTTTAATATTTTTGAATACTTGTATACTGTATACTGGACTAACTTTCAGTTAGTCTGCCGAAATAATGTTATTTTGACATTTATTTTGTCAATGACCTTACTATAGGGGCGCTTATTTGACTTTGCTCTAGCTGCTCATCCTCGAGTAAAATTATTTATCGGAAATATCAGCTTGAGTCTTGTTATGATTTGGACTCGTTTAAACTCCGTTGCGAAGAACGCAATAGGTACCTATAATGCCTTAATTTTCCTGATTTTTTTTTGAAAATATAATACAGCGAAAAATAATATTTTACGACCTAGATAACTGCGACCGGCAAAGGAATAAGAAGGGTATTCAATTTTTGAATATACATATTGCCAAATGTTTTAAACTTATTTAGATTTAAATATTTTAAGGGTGAAACATTTGGCAAGTGTGTATTTGAAAAAAAACACCCTTCTGACGTCCTTAAAATTCTTTTGCCGGTCGCAGTTATCTTGGTCGTTTAAAACCTCTGGACTAAAATGTCTTTTTATCGCTTGAGGAATTGTATTCCTCCATTCAATCAGGATACAAACTTTAGGGATAAAAAGTTACACTTTAGTCTAGAGGTTTATAATAAACTATTATTTTCAGAAGATGTCCTTACCAAGGGGAAAAGTTATGGTGCTTAAAGCATTAGAACAAATTCATGGTCAAGAGTGCCAGATGCCTGAAAATACCTTTGCTTGCGAAACGTCTTTACCCATTAACGAAATTTTCCCAGATATGGACATTCCTAACTTTTACATTGATAACAATGTAATAATAGAAGAGGTTGTGGCGTTAAACAATTCAACAGTAGTTGAATTCGACAAAGACATTAAACAGCATCAAGACAAGAATGCAAACAACGAAGACGGAATTGAAAACCTAGATAACAATGAAGATAATGGAAATACATGTCACCCCGAAAATATTCCCCTTCAGGATGTAGAGAGTGACAACAACGACAGCGACCAAAACAGTGACAACGACAAGAGTGACCAAAAAAATGATCCTGACTGTATTCAACTAGAAGATGAAAACGACACCATCCAAGAAGAACTGCAGGATAACACAGCGGGATCCCAAAAGCAGGATAACGAAAATAACACAAATAAACGAAAATATAACAAAAATAACTCAGATAGTGATATAGAAGACGATGAATTAGAAAATGAAGATAGAACTCAAGAAGAAACGAAGGAACCCTTAAAGAAAAAAGGGAAACTGGTTACCAGAGAAGAAAGAGCAAAAAACAAATATTTGCGAATGCGTGGAAAGTCATACAAAGGACTTAAGAAGGACACAGATGGTAAATATAAACTAATAAATGCAGTTGCTCCCCGAAGTATTGGACAAACTTGTACTTCACAAAGGTGTCAAAAATCAAAGGTACTGAAATGTGGGATATTCACAGAAAGAGAAAGGGAAGAAATGTTTAAAAAGTTCTGGGAATATTTAACGTAGGATATGAAAAGGACTTATATTAGCTCTCTTGTAGATACAGTCCCAGCAAAGAGAAAGAAAGCAGATTCAAGAAGAAATGAAACATTAATTTACAGTCTAAAAAGGGGAACTGAGAAACTAAGAGTGTGCAAGAAAATGTTTCTTTCCACATTGGGAATAAAAGAATGGACTGTGAGAGAGTATAGTAGGAAGGCATTTGGAATGCATGTAGCTGTTGAAGAAAACTCAAATGACGCACGAACTAGACATTCTACTAAAGAAAAAAAGAAGGTCCTAGAGAATTTTTTAGATGTTTTGCCAAAAATGCCATCGCATTATTGCCGCGCCTCAACCACAAAATTATACTTAGAGCCTGTGTTTCAAAGCAAAATGGACCTATACCGAGAATATGTGAAGTATTGTGAAAAGCAAGGACAACAGTCTTTTTCGGAAAAAATATTATTTGACTCTCTCAAGGAAAAAAACATTAAGTTATACCGTCCAAGGAAAGATCAATGCGACGTTTGCATTGGACATAAAGTTGGCAATATAGCTGATGACATCTATAGTTCTCATTTGCAAAGAAAGGATATGGCACGTTCTTCCAAGGAAGAAGACAAAAAGGCTTGTCAAGAAAGTGATAGAAAGTTATTAGTATTAACAGTTGACGTACAAGCTGTTAAGCTAGCCCCTGTACTTAAAGCAAGTGCAATATACTACAAAACAAAACTCTGTGTGCATAATTATACCATTTACAACTTATTTGATGGAGAAGTGACGTGTTATTTATGGGATGAGAGCCATGGAGGCCTTGAGGCCAGTATCTTTGCGACAATGTTGTCTGATCACCTCCAGAATTATGTTTCAAAGTTTGCTGGTACAAAAGAAATAATTATTTACAGTGACGGATGTGGCTACCAAAACAAGAACTGTATATTATCGAATGCTCTTCTTAAATTTTCAGTTGAAAACCAAATAATAATATATCAAAAGTTTTTTGAAAAAGGGCATAGTCAGATGGAAGTGGATTCGGTTCACAGCACGTTGGACAGAAAACTAAAAAACAGAGACATTTATTTGCCTACCGATTATATAAATGTTTGTCGCGAAGCTCGTCATAAAAATCCATACAACGTAAAATATATGCATTATGATGATTTTAAAGATTTTTCTAAAATTGGTTATTATTCAACTATAAGACCTGGTTACAAAGCCGGAGATCCTAAAGTTTCGGAACTTCATGGTCTAATGTACCTTCCTGCCGGTGAAATAAAATACAAAATCAATTATAATGACATCTGGACAGAGTTTCCTAAAAGACCAAGGAGTGGAAATTATACAGTTACTCAGCTTTATAAAACTCGACCAAAAATTAAGACCGAAAAGTACAATCACTTACAATCTTTAAAAATGGTGCTAGATAAGCAGTTTTGGAAATTTTATGACGATCTTCCACACTAATAGTGTTATTAATTTACATTTACGATTATGTTTACCTATATTTATCCAAAGAAATTTGTTTTTTGTTTACAGGTTCACGGAATCACCTTTTTTTTCTTAATAATAACCATTTAGTTTGCTTGTGCCAGAACACGTATGTCGTTAAACAGTTTAAGAATTTTTATTCAAAACCTCGTAAGTTTTGTTATTTCGGAAAAAAATTGTTTTGATATTTGCGTTTCAATAAAACTAATTATAAAAGCCAAAGTAAATGTATTTTGTTTCATTTAAAGCAAAATCTGTAGGTATTTGAATTTCAGTTCGAAAAAAAATCAAATGTATTGCTCTCCTGTAAAATTATTTAAAACGCAGATACGAGGTTTTGCAGTCCAGACGACGATATCCCTCATCTGATATTGTTAAAATTTGCCAGATTAGTGAAAAACTTATAAGACACAACCACGAAGATTTGCCAAAAGGAAATAATGTTAAAAAATTAACCAATACTATATT
>WOGM01000092.1:0-17431 GCA_015342125.1 Leptinotarsa haldemani | reverse complement strand
TATAATTTGTTCACTTTTTAATAATTCCTTTTTTAGTTGTTTCAGGGATTTCAAATCATTTCAAAATAGGAGACAATGGAAGTCCGAACCAGTGAAATAAAAAATTTAACTATTCAACTTAATTTTTAAGGAGCTGTAGCTGCCTAAGAAATCATTTTATGATTTTCAACATTATAAACCATCTTTTATATGAAGGTTCAGGTTTTTCAAAAAAAACTTATCCAAAAATATCAATCTATATTCTTCAGTACAAAATAATATTAGTCTGCATATTATTCAGCACAAATAAAATCCATTAGAAAAATGATATACTAACAAAAACTCGTTTTGAAAACAGTAGCATGGAAATGAAGAAATTATCCTATCTAATAAAGAACATTGAAAAGAAAATGACGAAAAATAATTTAAAAAACTAATAAAACTTAACAGTATCACTGAAATAACTTTAGAAATTCATTATATTTTTATATGAGTAGAATAAAACACTGTTTTGGGTTTCTTCTACACTAACATTTTTCTTCAGTGATGAAATATGTCTCTCCTTACCTCTTCTCAGCCATACTTTGATAGCATCTTCTGTAGATTTTTTGTTTTCTGATACGCAATAAATGTCAGCAGCTTCTGCAAAAAAATATTTCCCTTCTTACATGATATCTCAAAGAAGAAGTGTGTCTGAAAGTTTTTGGACATACCGGATTCTCTCTGGTATGACTCCTTTCATGAACTCTCAATTCACCACTTCGAGTGAAAGATTTGGAACAGCTTTTTCACTTGAACGGTCTATCTCCAGTATGTTCCCTTTCATGAATTCTCAAGATACCACTTTGAGTGAAAGATTTCGGGCAGACTGTACATTGAAACGGTTTTTCTCCAGTATGAATTCTTTCATGAACTTTCAAATCTCCTCTTCGAGTGAAAGATTTTGGACAAATCTCACATTGAAACGGTTTCTCTCCGATATGAGTTCTTTCATGATCTGCCAGATCACCACTTTGAGTGAAAATTCTTGGACACATTGTACACCGAAAGGATTTTTCTCTGTTATGCCATATTTCATGAACTTTCAAATCACCACTTCGAAAGAAATATTTCGAACATATTTTACACTGGAAAGCTCTGTCACCAATATGAGTTATTTCGTGAATTTTCAATGCATGACTCCTAGTGAAAGATTTACTGCAAATTTCACAACAAAATGGTCTTTCTCCGGTATGTCTCCTTTCGTGATTTTTCAGAGTACTACTCTGAGCAAATGACTTCGAACAGAAATTACAACAGAATGATTTCTCTCCAGTATGAACTCGTAAGTGAATTGTCAGTCTATCTGGCTTAGCGAAATGCTTCAAACAAATGTCACACCTGAATGATCCCCCACCTGAAATACTCTTTAGAGCTGGAATATTGTAAGTGAAGTTTTCTTCATTCTTAATCCCATACTTGAGATCTTCGTAAACAATATCGATTTCATCTTCCATCTTCATTTGTCCGTGATCACCATGGATTTTTTGGTTTGGGTAGGTAGAGGAGTCAGTACCAAACATTTCTGCTCCTTGCCTAGCAGGTTCCGAAAAAAATGGCTTCACATCCTGGTTCAAGTCTTCACCACGCATATAGTTTGATAGGTTTCCTTCCTTATCAACCTCACACTTGAGATCGTCGTGAAAAATATCGATATCATCTTCATTCGCCTATGTTCACCAATGCTTTCGTTATAAACGTCGCCATACATAGCCAAGTTGTTAATGAAGTCAGTACGAAACATTTCAGCATCCCGTGGTTCAGTTTTCACTAAGTCACTATCAAACGTTGCAGACTCACCAAACGTTATAGCTTCTCGTGGTTCTGTCTTCACAAAATTTGATTCGAAAGACATTTTCGTAATAGTTTCGATGGATTTCGCAATTGCTCTTCCATATGCACCACTAGCCATTGTAAGATTCAGTGGAAATTTTCCAAAACACTCAATCACCTGCAGAAACCTAATTTGACAAGATCCAGAATTAAACAGATGTATACAGAATTAAGTTGATAATGATACTACGTTCACAACGATTAATCAGAAGTGACTTTGTTTTTGACCTGGTCCTCTATATATATATTAAAATGAATCGAATCTGAATTGTCATTACCACCAATCAGAAAAGAGCTCATTCCCAGGTAGAATAAATGATTTCTGAGAAGTACTAATATTCACTTCAATTATGGTGATTTGATATCATTTCACCTCATTATCTTTGACGCAGGTAATAAATAATTTTCACTACATTTCTTATGAGAGAAGTGCCGGAATATATAGCGGGGGGTTGATCCCATCTTTGCACGAGAGTAAATAAAGATTGAATATAAAAAGAACTTGAAGTAGATATTGAAGTTGAGTTCTATAAATATGTGTTAAACATTGAGAAGGATTCGAAAATAACGGTTGCGAATTTGGTTAAACGACATTCAAAACCTGGATGGTAACATATTTCTCCACACTCGTTCCACCCACTATGTTGATTCAGTAGAAGATGAACTATACTCATTGCTAGTGTAGTTCAAGATGACATAGAATATCATTGAAATTCTTTCTGAAATACTAACCATTCCTAAAAATATTCAATTTTCAATTCAGAAAGTTCCTACCTTCAAATTCAAAAAATTGGATACAATTCCTGAAACGTTTAATTACTTTGAAAAATATTACTTTTCGTCAAAATACGTTATATTTTTCGATGGAGAAAAATTATACTGTCACTAGAGATTCCTCCAATAAATTTTTGGCAATATTTCAAAATCAAAACAAGAAATGAATACGCCGTTGCCAAATTCATATCTGGGTGAAAAAAAAGAGAATCAGTTTTCTAATTTAAGAGTTTATTTTCAAAGCAAAGCCAAACATTCGGGTGTTTTCCTATAGACATTGCATAATAAGTGGGACATAAATGTTCTATTCATATATGCCAGAAGACAACATTCTTACTTTCCAATTCCCAGTTGGGAAATATGAATTGTCATAGATCTTTTCCATGCCGATGGAAACATTTCTGGAATTTCACGGGAGGTCTACATATTATAGTATTTTCAGAGATATACCATAAATAAAATGAGAAGAGAATTGAAAATTTCTTTTTTTTACCACTTTCATTTGTAAACTTTACTGCAGTTTCGTTCTGTAGGGGCATTTTCAAGCTTTCAAATGTAATACCTGGTGTGTTATTCCAGACTATTACTGCACTTAGTATCAAAAAAAATAATTGGTGTATACAAGGAGTACTTAAAATTCTCTAAATTTTTTAGCATCCTTGATAATCCCACCGCTGTCACCAAATGTAATACCTGGTGTGCTATTCCAGACTATTACTGCACTTAGTATCAAATTATTTATTTAATTTTCTTCAACTGTCACCAATAAACAAAATAAAAAATGAAAGGCTTTCGCTGTCACCATTCCGTAGGGCTGCTGGATACGTACCAAACGCACTTAACCGGCCTAACGCCACTATACCGCAAGATTCACTCTGTCGCCCCCAGTTCATCTAGAAATCACTATTTCTAACTATTTTTATTTAGTCCCGTGTTTTTTCCCGGAGCGTGTACCACTAACTACCGCTTATTCCGCTCACTCCCGTATCCCCCTGACTACCATTAATCGCCCGGAGTCTCGCTAAGTACCCTTTATCGCCCGGAGTCCCGCTAATTACCCTTTTCGCCCAGTGTTTTCCGATGCACGTTCTGCTAGCTACTCGTCTCCCACTGACCACCGTGTTCCCCTAACTACTGTCCAAGTTTTTCGGTCTTCCGCAAAAACCCCCGTACCCCCAGTACCGTCTTTAACAAAAATAAGTTCTTCCTCTTGATTTCCCGTGATTGATCATTCCCTATGGTCTAGCTAAATTATTTCCCATTACCCTTCCCATTTAAAACTTGTATTATTTTTCATCGAACGTTATTGGTCACCCTCTATTTTTGATAAGCTGTGGTTCTGCCTATTTAGTAATGGCGGCTCTTTTTCGAGTCAACAAAATTAGCCGCCAAAGCCTTAGGTCGGCGGTTTCTTAGGGCCGCTTGCACGGGTTCGCTCAAAACTTTGGTTTAGCTGGGTGGAGCTTAATCGTAAGGTGCACCTTATCTGTACGTTCGCTTGCACAGGCCATTATCAGACCGACACCTAGCTAAGCTTCAGGTAAATGTGACAACGCTGGTGTTTCTAGGGATTTTCAATATTAATTTTAGGGTCCTAGTCGACATTGGAATTGGCGGTGGGTTGTGTAAATATAAAAAATTTGTTGACTCAATTTTATTATAACTTTTGTAGTGTTTGTGTCCGAAGAGAGGTACCTAGAATGAGTGAGAAAACTGAAAGAAAAAGGGCTCCGAATTTCAATTGCAATGAGCGGAGAATACTTTTAAATATAGTTTCTCAGTTCAAAGACATCATTGAAAATAAAAAAACGGATGCTGTAACGTGGAAGCAGAAGGATGATGCTGAGATAAATATAGCGAACATGTTCAATTCACAGACAGAGAGTTGCCCCAGAACGAAGGAGTCTCTGCGAAAGGCCTTCGATAATATAAAAAAGAATGTTAGGAAGACGGCTGCTGCGGAGAAGCGTGAAGCCTTAAAGACTGGAGGAGAATTGCCTGACTTCAAAGAGCACGATCCTACGATGGATCTCACCCTATCCATTATAAACCAGAAAACTGTTTATGGATTAGAGAATCAAGTTGATTCAGATTTTTTCGATCACGCTCCGCAAGATACCGTGGAAGATTTCGATCGTGAAAAGCTGGATGAAGAACACTCTTATGCTAGTATTAAAAATACTATGGAAAGAAGTCAGGTGGTAGAGAATATTCAGGTGAAACTGCCTTTGTTTGTTGTACAAGGATCACTTCGAATGGCAATTTCTCTCATGCCTTAATTTGTGTAAACTGTGTAAAGATGTTCTTTTTTTATTTCAGGTTCTGCCTGGAAAAATTACAGGTGATTCAACCGGTAGGAAGAGACCTGCGAGCATGTTGGCACAAGCTAAGGTGACATACACATGAAAAATAACAGTTGAAATTTTCATCAGTTTACCTTAGTAGCAAACTTTTAAATTTTTAGAAAGACTGGGAAGATGCATCTGTGGGTATGTTGAGACAACCAAAATCAGATGAACTCCAACATAGGTGGACAAAGCGGAGACGATCAGGTATCCAGCAGCAATCATCAAGCCACCTGGCCAAAGAGTATTCAGAATTGGCAAAAGTGAAGATGGAACTATATCAAGCAGAGAAGGAAAATATTATGTTGAGGCGTCGATTTGATGAAGACATCCATCAATTGCAAAAGAAAATTACAACTAGAAATTTAACTTAAACAGCTTCAAATAGCTAGATATAAAGAAGGTTTATTAATATTATATTCGATAAACGGATCTACTACATTACAGGAAATGTTTTAATAAATATTTATTATTATGGCAATTGTCAAAATGAGATGTTTTTTTGCTAGTAAGCTGTTCTACCTTCTAGACACTAGTGAAGATAAATAATAAATACAGTTTTTGTTCATTTATTTCACTTATTGAAAGGAAATTTTGTCATACAAATAAAATTCGTAAAAAAAGGATTGACAAATAGTCATATTACTTGAAAAGTAAGAGTCAATGGACTATCAAAATCATTTCTATACATATAAAAGAATACTTAGTGCTCTAAATGAGCAGAATAATCATCTATTATGTTTCTCTGTATCTGAAGCCCTACTTCTGCATTATTGGGTCTTGCATCTTGGATTGGAGGTACATTTGGAACTTCATCTTTTTGCATGACTCTCAAAAATAATTCTAAGTCATCTGGATCGACAGGCTCTTGGTCATTGTTTTGACGACAAATGTTATGCAAAACAGCTGTCACAACGATTACTTCCATTGTTGTTTCTAGTTTCAATCGTAACCCATAAGCTAGTATGGAAAATCTTCTTTTCCAGACACCAATCAACCGTTCAACAGGATTTCTTGTCCTTATGTGTGATTCATTGTACAGCTGTTCTGCTTGTGTTGTAGGATTCAGAAGAGGAGTTAAAAGGTAGGGTCATAGGTAATATCCACTATCACCTGGAAATATACTCTATATCAAATTATCTATATGATTATTATTAGGTGCAATGTCTAGAAATACTTTCTATTTGAACTCACCCAGTAGTCTACTATTCGGAAATGAATTGGTTTCAAACCTCCCCATTAATTGGCTATTATTAAATATGGTCACATCATGTGAGGAACCAGGCCATCTTGCTACGATATCCATTATTCTTAGTGATGGACTGGCAACAACTTGGACACTTAAAGAAAAATAGCCTTTTCAATTATTGAAAATTTCACCATCTTCACCTCTTGAAATAAATATAAATTGTGAAAAATTATTATCCAATCGATTGGAAAAACAATGCATTTGAGTAAATATTTGAAGTTATCTGGCGACTGAATTCTTATATGAGTTCCGTCTACAGAACCAATGACTCGGGAAAATGTAGTTATTTCATAATGCAGTAAATTCACCAAAATTAGCATCACATGATAGATGACTGCCCGTAGCACATAATCGCAAAAATATTAGCTGTTGATTAATAGGAGCTATACTGTTGTTAGTGAAAAAGACAATCCATCACAAACCACAAAGGTGCTGTTGTTAACCATGTTGAAATTAGATACGCACAAGTCAAAGGGATGCTCAATTTCAGCTTCTGTCAGGTTCAAAACAAATAAAGCAGTAGGTTTCGTTAAGCGAAAACGTTTATAAAAGGTAAGATCATCATGAGTGTTGAAGTATTCTGCCCTATTGTATATACGTCTTGGAATACCATGCATTACTAAATTCACTTCATCTAAATTATTGTCTTCGCCCATGATTATATTGTCCCACAATAAATCCATTTTACAATATCAGGAAGTTATGACTTTTGTAGCATAAGTAAAACTGTCTGTTTGTCTATGCAAACAAACTGTCAAATATCTTCTTCCTCAATTATTCTTAAGGTAGACCTTAAGCCGAAGAATTCTTCAGTTTAGTAATCTGAGGCTTAAGGTCCATCTTAAGTTTGAGGAAGAAGAAGATTCACTGCAACAGCGGTGCAAGCCAGTAAGTTCCACTTACATCCAAGCTCCACTTAATTTTGCTTAAGGCTCATCCGTGCAAGTGGCCCTAAGTTACAGGAATTGCATTAAGCTCATTTTCGAACCTCGGTTACTTTGGCAATAAAGTTCAGCAATATTTCGTATTTTCTATTCTCTTTCCCGGAACAGTGAAAAATGTATTTTGAAGGCATCATGAATATTTGACATGACGGAAATTATAGAAAATAGTGGAAACTAAATGAAAAATTCGAGCAGGGGCGGTATACCTTTGTCAACATTTTAATCTGACACCCTGCCACCTTTATATTTTGTTATTGTGTTGACAAAAGGAAACGAAGAAATATAGCAGTGACGAAATAAAAAAACGGCCGTCGGAGGCGCTACAAATCCACCAATATTTTTATTGGAGTCTCTGCCACCTTCATAATTTGTTATAGTGGTCACAATTGGAAATAAAGAAATATGGCGGAAGTATTGATATTATTGATAAAGAGCACAAGCATTTCATTATTGAAAACATAGCTGGAATGTTTCAAAAGTATATGGATGGCATCAGTTTGGATGACATTTTTGACAATTATTTTATTATCTTCTAATAATAATGAGTTGGTAGATTGCTCCATAAACTCATTGACTGATATCAGTTATAACAATTGTGTCTCCGAATTAGATGTTATTGATGTGAGAGGTACTGTATCAGTTTTTCATGACGAAACAGACAAGACTAAGACAATTTATGAATCTAGTCCTTTTTATTAACATTTTAATTCAATTGCAGGTTGTCAAATTATTGATGATGATGGGGAAACAAAAAATCGATTTTACTTACAAACACTTCTAATAATATTATTTAACATATTATCCACTTTGGTGTGGAATAAATTCATCGTCTGATGAAAATGAACGTTGCAGTAATGCTATTGTGAAAAACTGGTTCGGTTATGTGAAAAATATTCTACTCAATAGTTTACCAAATCAAAAATGCACCCGATTTTTGAGACTTGTTAGACAGAGGGTTCTGTCCCTTCATAAAGAAGTGTTGCTAAATATTCCCCGTACTAGATGTACAAATACAAGGAGAAAAATGGATAAAGAGACTTAGAAGAAAGCTAAGAAGCGACGTCATAACTACTTCAAAAAATCTTTGATCAGCCGACTTTCAGCAACAGTTGCTCCAGAAAAGTATAAAATTTTACCAAATGGCTTAATCGATAATGCAGATTATTATATAAATTGTTCATATCACATATTTTTATGGCATTTATGACTCTTTAGCGCCTCCCACATTTTTCTTGGAATTATTCTAATGAACTTTGATGAGTATTCATTTTATAATATGAATGTTGAAGGTACCTAGTAGTATTAGCTGATCTCAAAGAGTATGATTTGAAACTAAATTGTTCTTGCATTTTTAATTTATTATTTTATTGAGTTTATATTATCGAAGTCAATTTACATTATCAGTCATTTATTTATTATGTTTGTATTATATTTATTTTTCGACATGTACATCAAACAGCTTTCGATACTGTACCCTATATTACGATCTTGGATAAAATAGTGACCATGTGTTGTGGATTGATTAATATCTACCCATCAATAGTACCTTTGAGTTAGATTGAATTTATTAAAAAAAACCTTATGAAATTGTTTTTGTAAATTCTATATACTTGGTCTAGATTTGTATTTTTGTTCCAACTGTCCTGATGTGTTTTATTGTATTATTGGAAAATCATATTTCAGATCACAGAGCTGAATTTTACCGCTGATGCAATAAAATCCAAGTTGCTGGAGAGGCAGGACGATAATGCAGGTTCCGCTTTTATCGGCAAAGCTACGAGAAGCAGAAAGTTTAATGGTAACCAAAATGGTCACAAATATTCCAAGATTGGCAACAGTGGTGACAAATGTCAAAGACAATCATCAAACATGTCATTTATCAAAAACGAAATACGTTGTTATCGTTGTAAACAAGTTGGACACTACAAAAGTAATTGTCCTGATGCAAAACGGAACAGAAACAATCAGAAAGCTGCGAATCACTCAAATGTTTTCAGTGTAGTCTTTCTGGGAGGACAATATTTCAATAAAATGGATTGGTATTTGGATTTAGGAGCTAGTGCTCACATATTTACAAACAAGAACTGGTTAACAGAAACTGCAAATTCACTAGGACCCAACGAAATTGTACTTGCTGATAAGTCAATAGTATCGATTTCAATAGTATCGATTGAAAGCACCGGAAACATGAACATAACAACAATTGTGCAAAATGAAAGGATTCAAGTGTTGGTCAAAGACGTTTTATATGTCCCCAAGTAGCAACAAATCTATTATCAGTTATCCAATTAATTAGAAATGAAAACAATGTAATCTTTGAAAAAGATGGTTGCAAAATTTTTAACAAAAATGGTCAGTTAAAAGGAATAGCCAAATTGGTCAATAATATCTACAAATTAGACACTGAAAGAGCAGAGCAGTGCTTTCAAGCTGCAGGAACTGTTGTGTCAGGAGAAATTTGGCATCGAAGAATAGGGCACATAAGTAAATGAAAAGGACCTGAAGAGAATGACAAATGTTGGAGATGAAGGAATGATATGCAAAGGAGAAATCAGCATGAACAAACAAAACTGTGAGACTTGTAATGAAGGCAAGCAAACTAGATTACCATTTCCAGATAAAGGATCTCGAGCAAGTAGTATCCTAGAAATTGTGCACACAGATCTATACGGTCCAATGGAGGTTGAATCACTAGGAAACGCTAGATATTTTCTAACTTTCCAAGATGGATATAGCAAAATGGCTTTTGTCTATTTTCTTGAAACAAAAGATGAGGTATTCGAATGCTTCAAACAGTTTAAAAGTCTGGTAGAAAACCAAACAGAAAAGAAGATAAAAATTCTCAGAAGTGATAATGGTGGAGAGTTCTGTGGAACAGCTTTTGAAAAATTCTTGAAGCAAGCAGGCATATTGCATCAAACATCAAATCCTTATACTCCAGAACAAAATGGTTCCGCTTAACGACTGAATAGAACCATTGTAGAGAGAGCCAGATGTTTATTATTATTATTTGATGCGAAGCTTGACAAAACATTTTGGGCAGAAGCAGTTGGCACTGCAATTTATTTGCGCAACCGAAGTACAGTCTCAGGACTGGAGAACAGAACACCATTTGAAGTATGGTTTAATAAAAAACCAGACATAAGCACCTTGAGAATTTTTGGGAGTAAGGTAACGGTGCACAACCCAAAAGCAAATAGATTAAAATGGGATAAGAAATCAAGAAAAATGATTTTAGTAGGATATGGTGAAAGTACTAAGGGCTACAGACTGTATGACCCGGCAACAAACAGAGTCACCATAGGCAGAGATGTGGTGATTATGGAGGAAACTGAAACTGAAGTACAAGAACCAATCACTACAAGTAAAGTAATGTCAGATTCAGTGGGGGACACTGTAGAAAATGAACAATCTGCACACCAAAATGATGGAGACAATAGCAATTCCGAAGTGGGAAATAGTTACTTCGAGGATGAAGACACCAGCGACGAAGATTACACATGCAAAACGAATGAAATGTCAACTTCAGAAAGTTGAAGATCACAAAGACACCCAAAACCAAAAGAATTCAAATATTTTGTCACTTATATGTGTATAGAAAGCTTAGAAGAAGATGACCCAATCTCAGTAGAAGAAGCACTCCTCAGAGCAGATGCAGATATGTGGAAACAAAACCATGTCAGAGGAATTGGAGAGCTTCAAAGAAAATGAAGTTCGGGAAGTAGCCGACTGGCCGAGAAATTGTACAGCAGCTGTTGTGAAGTGTAAGTGGGTTTTTAAAAGAAAAGTCAATTATGAAGGTATAGTGAAATATCGTGCTAGGTTAGTAGCTAAGGGATTCTCACAAAAACAAGGAATAGATTATGTAGATACTTTTTCCCATGTAACAAGACATTCAAGTTTACGATTACTTTTTTCACTTTCTGTTAAATCGAGGTTAGATATTCATCATTTAGATGTTAAAACAGCATTTTTCAATAGGCATTTGGAAGAAACTGCCAGAAGGTATTATTTGTTCAGAAGCAAATAAATGGTTGAAATTGAATAAAGCCATATATGGCCTTAAACAGTCATTACGAGCATGGAATGACCGTGTAAATAATGTTTTATGCGAGTTGAATTATGAAAAATCTAAGCATGAGTCTTGCATTTTCATAAAAAGGAAAAATGATATGCAGAATAAAAAAGGAATTAAGCTCTAGATTTCAAATTAAAGATTTAGGAAGAATCAAAGAATGTTTAGGCATGCAATTAGATTTTGATCGAGATAATAACATTATTACATTGAGTCAGAAAAACTATATCATTCAGTTGTTAAAGAAATTTAACATGTCTGATGTTAAAGGAGTTGTTGAGACACCTATGGAATTTAAGTTGGATTTAAAAAAGGGAGAAGATAGTGAAGACATCAGACCTCAATTTCCTTTCTAAAAGTTAATTGGAAGTCTTATGTATTTGTCTGTTTTAACTAGACCAGATATATCTTTTACTGTTAGTTTTTTAAGTCAATTTAATAATTCCTATGACGAATGTCATTGGAAAAGTACTAAGCGGGTTTTAAAATATTTGAAAGAGACTATGAATTATGGGGTGAGATTTTCAGATGATTCAGAATTCCATAAATTAGTCATGTGCTGAATGCTTAACAGAGCGCACGTAGTTTTATTTTTACTCTGCGTAACATCATTTTCAGTGTAATAAATTGAATTGATATTTTTTTCAGAATTCCCGCAAACGAACTGATGAAATTGTGGGCCTATAATACACATTGAAACATCAACATGGAGATACAGTAGGAGGTAGTATATCAAGGATGCAGATGAGTAACTTGGAATGTAATCTTTATTTTCATTGATGTAAATATTTTACCTCGATCTTAGTGCGACATATTTTCTCATGTAAATGATTGAAATAAAAGTACATGAATTTGATTGGAAATCAATACATCCTACACAGAAGGATATTGATCAAGTATTGGATCAGGAATCGATTTATAATACTCCTCTGAGGACTAATATTGTCACAGCTAATACATGCCTAATATCCTCCGTTGTGGGAGTTGTTGGAGGGATTCTTAGATGTGCAATTTTATTCTGTACTGAGAAGAAGATTATTGATAAAGGATAATTTGTCATTGTTTTACCTGTTTGTATTTTTCCAAAATTTTGAAATTCAAAATTCACCAATTACACTTATGTTTCCATAAGTTTTTGAAGCCAGAAGTTTCACTCATAACATTTTCAAAATGGCTTTGGATATATGTAATTCAATATTGTTGAAAAAATTATATCGGTAACAAACACTAACAGGCATAATGAATGAGTGCATTAGTATGTGTTTCTGAAATTTCAGTTTCTTTTTAAAATATCTATAGGTGATGAATAAAAATCGATAAATGTAACAAACAAACGATATTGTATTTTTCAATAATTTATTTAAGAAGACAAATGAATGTTTGATGATGAATTTCATTAGTTCGGACTTCCATTGTCTAATTATATAAAATGATTTGAAATCCCTGAGAGAACTAAAAAAAAGAATTGAAAATTAAAGAAGAAAAATGAAAATAAATAAGGTAAAGTGGGGCAAGTGTGACCGTAATTTTCATTAGTTGGAAATTATTTGAGTTCATCTAATGAACCTCAACCACAGAAAAGTATTAACCCTGCAGTGGACGCATCGGGTCTATCAGACCCAAGCAATCATAATTGCTTGTGGCATTTTCACATAAATGCACGTACGGTGCTAGGAGCCTCAGTACCTTCGAGCTAGCCCACGATGCATGTACTACAGTAGTTTCAACGTAGTGTATTAGATAACAACGATTTTAGAGCAGGTTTCGGTCTTGCAGACCCGACGCGATCCTTTATATAAGTATTTTTATATATCTGAAATAATTTCATCCCTATTTTTGTAATCCAGGCTTCAATTTTATTGGTTGTTCGAAGAAGTTTCAACTGATCTGTTAGCTTAGTTTACCATTGTCAAAATCTAAGAGAAATGTTACAATGGATAATTGATTCACTTCTGTTGAAGTGGCCAATAATTTACTAAAAAATCATCAGCTGACAATTGTGGGAACACTTAGAAAAAATAAGAAGTCGAATTCCCAATGATTTTTTTACTAAACGAACGGAAAAGTTGAGCATATTTGGTTTTACACAAGATATGACTATCGTTTCATATATACCAAAAAAAAAAATAAGCAGGTTATTTTATTATCAACCCTTCATCATGATGATTCTTCTATTGATGAGGCATCTGGTGCAGAGGTGCATTCAGAGATAATTACTTTTTACAATTCGACCAAAGGCGGATTTGATAAATTGACCAACTTTCTGCAAAATATAATGTTTCAAAAAATACACGTAGGTGGCCCATGGTAGTTATATATGGGCTCCTCAATGATACTGGTATAAACGTCATGGTTATATAGAGAAGTGATACAAATGGAAACATATCAAATATCTGCCAAGAGAAATTCGACAGCTTGCAGCTAGAATTAGTGCTACTGTGTTGGTTGAGCAAGTCGAAATTGAACAAAATAAACGTGGAAGATATGCCTTCTGTAAAGCTCGGAAAACAAGATATACATGCCGATTTTGTAAAAAATATATATGCCTGACTGTAACTGTTTGTCAAGCATGTACGGCAAATTTTTCGGAATAATTGTTATACCTGGTGTTTAGTGCAACGATTTAAAAAATGTATACCGTTTTTATTTTAATTCGATTTTTTTTTGTTTTACAAATAGGACATTGTTTCCCGTTCTTTTCATAAATATTTGTCCATATAAATGATTCATGTAACACCTTATCAGAAATAAAAATTTATTTAGAAAATTTAATTTTTCTTCTTTTGGGTATATCAGACCCAACGCGTTCTTTAATGTAAAAATTATTGACGCGTCTCCTGCAGGGTTACTAAAAATATAGCATGGATGTTATTCATTAATTCATATATACCCTTCCCTTCCCTGGGGAGGGAAGGGGCAAGTGTGACTCTGGCTAAATTTGAAGTTATTAATGCACGTAGTTCTCTCTTTGGGGCAAGTGTGAATAAACGGTAAAGGAGCTTTCACCACAATTTTTTTTCTGAGGTATCTTTATTCAAAAAAATATTTATGAACTTTTCAACATTGAACATTTCTGGAAGAAAAACATTACAAATGGAAGTCGGAAAAATAGAATGGGAATTTCATTGAACCCCATCTGGTGACGAGTGATGATGGAAGTACGGTTTTTATTTCATCATCAGAGAGTGTATCAATGTCTTCCACATCTGGCCAGGTGAACTGGTTGTCTCTGAACTTTGTAAATTTCACACACCACAAGTTATCCTTTGTCTTATCTGTTATTAGCCCAACAAATTGTTTGACACATTTTCTATACTCCACCAAAACCCATTCATCTAAGGATAGCTTCAGCTTTGTATTTTCTTCATACTGTTCACCTCCCTCCTCTCCCTTCCCTCCTTTCTCTCCTTCCTGTCCTTTATCTCCTTCCTCCCCTTCTTCTACCCCTTTCTCTTCTTCTGCTTCCCCTTCTTCCATTTCAAATATCTCAAGTCATCGTCGGAGTTAGCGTAAATCACATCATCTGAATCTTCTGAATACTCACTGCTCGTACTTATACGGATTTTTCTCTTTTTCGAGACTTTCTTAGGAACTACTTCCTTGGTTCCATTATTTCTTTTCTTCGGTCGTTTTTGCGTTTTATTTTTTGATTTCGTTAACCTCTCTTTCTCTTCATCAATGAGTCTCTGAATAACTTCAGGGTGAGTTATGACCTCCGCATCATTTGCGACTCTTTTTCTCTTAGAAGAACCTGGTGTTTGTTTTAGCTTTCTCAATAACAGTTGTTCGAACGAATGTTTTGGATGAATTTCGATAACAATATTATGGGCTGTGGGAGCAGAGCTAATAATATCGGTTTGTTCATTGATAGAAATAGTGTGGATAATGGCTTGATAATTGGAAGCGGATGGTACTGGTTCAACGGACCCCTGCTTATTTCTTTCATCTTCCCATCTCCTTAAAGATTCCGGATCGAATACTTCACTAGATATGACATTTTTGTTGATTGGAACAATTCCTGCCTTCTTGAAAGCACTCTTTATAACATCAGAATGAAGATTTTTCCATACTGAGCCCAATAACTCTAAAAATTTCTTTTTTAAGAGACTTGAATACAGCTAAATCAAGTAGTTGCAAGAGATGTGAGGTATGCGGAGGTAATTTAAGTATTATATCATTATCTCGTGCTAGCTCCACTAATTTCACATTTATATGGGAATAATGACCATCATATATTAGTAAAATTGGCTTTTTTTGGCCTAGTACTGGAATAAAAGTTTTTTGGAAATAGTTAAAAAAATATCCGCCTCTATCCAACCCTTGGCACTCGCAGCGTAAGCCATTCCCTCGAAACTATTCCGTTCATCAGCTATCCAGCTATCCCAAATGTGTTTTCTTTTGAAAACCTATGAGTGGTGGGGCCTTCAGACCTGAAGCTGAAATAGCGGAGAGAAACGTCGTGTTTTCTCTGCCTGGTCTGCTTGTTGTTCTGGAACTAGGTTGACCACGGGCTCCAACAACTTTCGATTATTTTGGGTCATGTGAAATGGACGATTCATCTAGATTCCATATTAATTCTGGTTTCAGGGACAGTTCAATTGTCCTTAATTGGTTTCTCGAGGATATCAAAATATTCATAGATGACAAACGGGTCTGTCATTTTCTTTCTAGCATATTCAACACTCTGGGGTTTTTTGATACTCAAGCGATGCCTAGATATGAATCTTAAGAACCAGTCTTCTCCAGGAAAACTGTTTTTGAAAGGTGTTTTGATATTATCAGTGGTAACATATTCGGAAACAATTCGCAAAACTTTTTTTCTTGTAATTCCGAAGCCCCATTTTTTCATTATTTTGAGGGCACTTGCTAACCTCTCTTCATCTCCCAAGGGTATCGCGGGTGCTCTTCCTTGAGTTTCACTAATTTTGCCTCGAAACCCCTTCATGTGATAAAAAAGAGTAGTCTTGGGAATATTATACTTTTCATGAGCATGATAAATCGTTAAAGTACCAGACTTGACCTCTTCTAATGCATGTTCTAAGGCCTCCGAGATATATTGTTTGGCTCTCTGAGATTTCCGAGTATAATTTCGTGCCATAGCTGACAAAGTATCACTATTCAGACTGGCCACATGAAACAGGTTCACACTTACCCCGACAAATAGGTCACACTATCCCCAATAACATTTTATCACGGGGCAAGTGTGACATGCATTCAAAAAATGTTTGAAGACAACAAACACTCTTATAGTCTAACTCATTGTTTGAGCGGAAGAATCGTATATGAAAATGGATCCTTACCTTCGGTTTCAATTATAAACTGACAGCTCGAAATACACACCACGTACTCGTTCAGGGTTATAATTTGTAGGTTAGGAAAATAAGGAATATATTTTGAATTCACAAGATCCCTTTTTCATTTTAAATTATTGTTATGGATCCATTATGAGAATGAGCTATTCCTCACTAGATGGCATTAGGCTGTCGCCTGGTTTAGCGGGGATATTAGACAAGTTCAAACTTGTGTAATAAGTTGGATATTATTTTTCCGGTGAATTTCGGATACCAAAACACATGTGTTTTGTATAAAAAGGGAACCTTATCAGCTTTCAAAAATAACTTTACAGTCGTAAAAATTCAACTGCTTGACACTAAGAAATTCGATATTTTGAAACACTCAACTCATAAGTCATGTCATTATCTTTCTTAAGGGTCGAAAATATGGTATTCATTCCGGATATTCTATTTAGAATAGGGGTCAAAGCAATTAAAATTTATGTTCCTAGGATTTACAGATTTTAGCCATAAAATTTAATGACTATGAGACCAGGGTCCCAGCTAATTTACATATGTTTCATAGAGGAGAAAATATCGAAAACTGACCCTTGCAGTGACATCTATATAACCACAGCAGACTCACAACATTAAAAATGCGGGGATCTCCTCGTGAATCCTTGCGGACTTATTCGCCGACCATGAGATGGCGATACGAGTACCCATTTTAAAATAATTTCAGTCTTTTGTGATTGGCTGAAACTGTCCTGACAGAATGGCATTCACATCCCTTAACGGAGTATGGGGGTGACTTTTTTGAAATGATTTAAGTCAGTCGTGCGTAGACCCGCGAGGAGTTCGCGGTCTTTTGGACCTCCGGACACGGTTCGGAAGGCCCGGTGTCGAGAAGGGTTTCAGAT
>WOGM01000091.1:0-17370 GCA_015342125.1 Leptinotarsa haldemani | reverse complement strand
AATTCTGTAGCAATAATTCTGTAATGAACATCTTCAGATCATCAGCAAACAGAAGAAATTCATCATAGAGAATAACATCATTCAAGTCACTTACAAATTGGTTGAAAAGTAATGGTCCTGAATGAGATCCCTGTGTTACTATATTCTCCATATCGGACTCTGGAAGGCAAGATAATTTTCCATCCATTTCAGAATGTTTCCTTGAATGCCCGAAGCGTTTAGCTTATGCAACAATGAAATGTGATTCACTTGATTATCGTGTGAATGGTATTATATGATACGTTGTGACTTTCAAACTTGGAATTTCAAAGATTTTTTTGTCATAGCCAAGCTACTCTAAAAGTCGGAACCGGGTTATGGGTTCCTAGATAAGAGTGATGATTTTTTGCTATTTGTAAGCAAGAGCGCCAGTTTAAAAAAAAATACAAGGAGAGGTGTACAACACAATAATAGATGCAGAATATACTCACATAAATAATGTGCTCATTAGTAAAGTTATTTACATATTTTCCAATGATAAAGTTATTTACATTTATCAAGTCATTTAAATCTTATTGAAAGTATTTACTTTCTAAGCAACGATACTCTCTAAGCAACGATAAACTCTAAATAATCCTGGATTTCCTTTTAAGGTCCATCTTCCTGTCGAGCTATTATTCACTGCCGACTAATAATTCATCCAGGTCCATTGTGTTTTTTTAATAATATTTCTCTCTAGCAATGAATTACCAGGAGCCAATAATGGTGATAGACATTATCAAATATATTTAGGAAATACATAAAAAACGAGAAAAGCCTGAATTGACTCTTCTTTTACAATTGTAATAAAAAATTCTCGGAATTGAAAATTGTCTTTTTCCTTAAAAATCTCACGACACTTCTAATCCAGTCAATCTAGACATTGGAAGGTTCATAAACATAGTTGAAAAAGAGATTTTAAAATTCCGAAAAATTGCGATGCGAAAAAAAATTATCCGAGGTCAAAAATCTCGAAAAAAATTGGTTTTTCGCGATTTTCAGGAAAATGGCAAGTTTCATCATAAAATAACCTCAGATAAAAAATATATCGATTTTTTTTCTTAGAGCCACCGTTTCTGATATACGACAAATCAAAAAGTTGTAAAAGTTGTAATATTTCTCGTGCAATCATCATATACACCTGTTCGTCTTGATGTTTGTCAGGAATGAAGCTTAGCTCCCCTACCCTTTTGGCTGATTATTTGTCAAAGAAAGACAAATGGGTTCATGACTGAGGGATGACGGTATGAAAGTCCTCAGACATGAGTACCGCCCTTTCACGGTATACCCCTACCTGGACGGGGTGGAATGGATGAGAAATTTATTCATCTGTTAACGGAGGACATAGGGGCATCATATAGCCATCAAATACAACCGTAATTCTGGCACCAAAATGTCTACGTACATATTGAACGTCGTATCTCAGAAACGGTGGCTCTAAGAAAAAAAGTATTGATACATTTTTTGTAGAGAATTTCATGATCTAAAATTTTTATCTGAGGTTATTTTATGATAAAACTTACTGTTTTCCTGAAAATCGCGAAAAAACAATTTTTTTTTCGAGATTTTGGACCTTTGACGTCGAATAATTTTTTTTCCACGCATCGCAATCATTCGGAATTTTAAAATCTTATTTTTAACTAGGTTTTGAACTATTACATGCATTTGCAGCTTGTTGTAAATGTATGTACCTTCACTCTTATTTTTTAGTCTAATTTGACCTGATAATTCAAGATCTAGTTTGTATCGCATTCAAATCGATTTCATTTTTATAATTTCCCCGTATGTCAGCATCTCGATAATTCAAATAAAAACTGCTGTTAAATATTTTGTTGGATTAAAAAACAATCAAACGGAATCTCGATATCAGATGTTTCAAATAGGAATCATAATTTTCAGAATTATATGTATTTGGAGAGGGTCTTTATTAATCGAAATACGATTGATAAAATACTATATAATCAACCTCTGGTCAAGGCCGTATGCAGAATTTTGTCAATAAAAAAGATCTGCTAATTCAAATTTAATTCATTACCATTACATTGGCATGGGAAAAGCCCTCAACTGAAAAAACTGTACTAACATATCCGTTTTTAAAACTAAAAACCTCAAATTTCCAGTTCATTGAATGCACAATACAAAATCAAGCCTTCTAGACTTGTTATGGCAAATTCCACTAACCGGAATTCGACTGCGACAAATTTCTTTTCAAGTCAACTTAATTTTCAATATAATATACAATTTATTGTATGACCTAATTGTGTGAGTAACTTTGTATAATGTACATTGTATGGAGATAATATGACAATCTCAAGACAATGAACTATAGTTTATACCATAATTACCAAAAATAAAATTTTAAACTCATATAGGAAACAAAAATAAGTAGATGTAAGTTCGGTATATTCTTGAATATTCAATAGCAAGTTAAATTAATGAACTGCCATCAGGATCACTCGAGATATAGTACCGGAATTCTACCTTTTCATTAGGCATATAAAAAAATTACCTATTTTTTTCCTAGTTCTACTATATATTTGGATTTTTTGCAATTAGTCGTTTAGTCGAGACGATAAAGTATACGTATGTGAATGTTATAATAGTTTCTGTAAATATGAGTGTGGACAGTGAAGATGAAAGTTCCATCCTTACTGGATGTTTGTTTGGAAGCATTGATGGGGAAGGAAATTTTGAAAATGATTTTTTCGATTCCAATGAACGAAAACAACTTATTTCTCTTGGGAAGTTGGGTTTGGGTTCCTTTATGGAAGACATATTGAGCGATGACACATTAAAAGAAGGAATTGAAAGTGACTTCGAAACCTATGATAGTACTGGTACTGGTTTACAAGGCAGCTTACCTTCCGAAGGATATAGGTCACATGACAGCCAAAATGAAGGCGGTTTTAGTCGAGAACATTCCAGCCGAAGTAGTTATTCAGGACAAAGCGGATATCATTCTGGTTCTGATGTTGGGTTACCATTAGCTGAAGATTTCTTTGATATGACTGAACTTGCAAACGAGGAGGCAGGCTGCATAAATGAAGATTATGATGCTGATGATAAAACTCCTAATGCAGATGTCACGCTCATGTCTTCACAGAAAATGCCTGTTAGTGAAGAGTCTGTAGAACCAGAGGGTTCACGAGTAGTTGCCTATGAAGCTGATAATGGTAACAAGAAATTAGAGACTCCTTTGGCTGGAGTGCTTTCTTCTAAATATAGTAATGTAGATGTGACAGACCTATTTCCGGATTTTCGCCCTGGAAAGGTTTTGAGGTTTTCCAGACTTTTTGGTCCTGGTAAATCGAGTAGTCTACCCAAAATTTGGGAAAATGTGAGGAAAAGACATGAGGCACGTGAACACAAAGGCAAGCAACGTGATACTAACCCAAATTCTGAAGTTGAAAAACCTAGAAATAACGGTTGGTCGTTTGATTATGCAGAACCTAAACCGGAACTACTCATGAGTGATGATGAAGAAAAGTTTCTGAAGCCTGCAGTGGCCACGAGTGAAAGAAATAAGCAAAACGTGGAGGAAAAGGATGATTCAGATCCAAACGTAGCAGTGTGGAGGTTTGGTCCGGCACAACTCTGGTATGACATGCTTGGAGTACCGGAAACAGGTGAGGGATTCAATTATGGATTCAAAATGAAAGACAAGCCAGAGAGTGATTCATTGGTAGAAATACCTGACGAAAATGAGCCATTAGAAAAAAAACAAGACCAACAGTATCCAGATGATGGTTTCTTGATGGTTTCTCAAACGAATTGGGAAGATGATGTAATTTGGGACGGAGATGAGGTAAAAGAAAAGGTATTGCAAACTTTAAGTTCAAAAACTAGTGCGGCGGGATGGATCCCTTGTAGTGGCGCTAGGACAGCTCAGACTTTTGGGCAATCACGTGCAATAGGTATGTCAGCTGGGATGCCTGGCCAGGAGCAGGATGACACTAGATGTTCTATGTTTCCTGTAGAAAATGAAGAACTAGTTTATGGTAGATGGGAAGATGATGTTATCTGGGATGTTGATGACATGAAAAAAATTCCAAAACCGTCAATCTTGACTTTGGATCCTAATGATGAGAATATTATTCTTGGAATACCTGATGACATTGTTCCTTTCGAACAAATCGCAGGTCAAGCTACTCCTGTGAAGAATAAGAATAAGGTCTCCCTTCCTCGCGTAAGAAAATCTAAGATATTGTTACAAAAAGCAGGTGTTATGAATGCTCTTCAAGAAGATTCTTCCCCCTCGCCTCCGAGGTCACCTGACAGGGATCCATTCAATATTTCAAATGACAAATACTACCAGCCAAGAAATTCAGAAACAGCTCTAACGCTGAAGGTAGCTAGTGCAAATTCAATTCGACATTCCACACCAGTGTTAGAGTTGAGGCCTCCTTTTGTTCAAACTTTTATGGATTCGACGACATTGAGGAATTTCCATAGACCGGCAATGAAAAGATTTTCACATGGACCTCTTTCTCGGGCTGGCCCTCATGGTGCTATGCCTCTGATCGAGCATATCAAGAAAAAAGCAAAGGAAAGAGAAGCTGAGAAAAAGGCTTTAGGAGGTGTCGATGTGTTCTCTATGAGGACCCCTGAAGACTTGACTGGACGAGATGGTGAATTGATTCTGGTAGAATTTTGTGAAGAATATCCCCCATTAATGAATCAAGTTGGGATGTGTTCCATAATCAAAAACTATTATAAGAGGAAAGCTGGGAAAGACTCTGGTCCTCCTACATATAGATACGGAGATACTGTCTATGCTCGTACTTCTCCGTTTTTAGGTGTATTGCTCCCGGGTCAGTCCATCCAGGCTATAGAAAACAACATGTATCGGGCTCCAGTGTATGAACATAATATTCCAGAAACTGACTTCATAGTCATAAGAACTCGACGGCAGTATTATATTCGAGAAATGGATTCAATATATCTTGCTGGCCAGCAATGCCCTTTGTATGAAGTGCCAGCACCAAACTCCAAAAAGGCAAATGATTTTGTTAGAGACTTTCTTCTGGTTTTTATATATCGTTTATTCTGGAGAAGCAATGATAACCCTAGAAAAATAAAAATGGACGATATCAAAAGAGCCTTTCCCTATTATTCCGAGAACAGCATTAGGAAAAGATTGAAGCTTTGTGCTGACTTCAAAAGGACAGGCATGGATTCGAAATGGTGGGTTATCAAATCAGAATTCAGACTACCAACCGAAGAAGAAATTAGAGCTATGGTATCTCCTGAACAGTGTTGTGCATACTTTAGTATGATAGCTGCAAAGCAACGTTTGAAGGATGCTGGCTATGCCGAAAAATTCACTACCGCGGAAGATGATGATGAAGAAACACACTTGAAAATGGAAGATGAAGTTAAAGCTGCGCCTTGGAACACTACTCGAGCATATATTCAGGCTGTGAAGGGTAAATGTCTCCTTCAGTTGACTGGACCCGCTGATCCTACAGGTTGTGGGGAGGGCTTCAGCTATGTTAGAGTCACCAATAAACCAACCCAGAGTAAAGAACATGAATCTCAACCTAAAAGGACTGTAACTGGAACCGATTCAGATTTAAGAAAGTTGTCTCTAAACAACGCCAAAGCCTTAGTGAGAGATTTTGGAGTTCCAGAAGAAGATATAAAACAACTCTCACGTTGGGAAATTATTGATGCGGTAAGAACCCTTTCTACAGAAAAAGCTAGAGCTGGGGAAGAGGGAATGTACAAGTTTTCCAGATGTAACAGATTTTCTATAGCTGAAAATCAAGAAAGGTACAAAAAGGAATGTCAACGCATATTTGACTTGCAAAATCGAGTTCTAGCAAGTGCTGACGTACTGAGTACTGACGAGGAAGAGAGTTCGGAGGATGGAAGTGATGAAGATATCGAGGAAATGGGCAAAAAGATTGAAGATATGTTAAATAACAAGAAAACAAGCACGCAACTTTCGCTAGAGCGAGAAGAACAAGAAAGACAAGAATTGAGAAAAATAATGGAGGGCGCTAAAGATAGACCAGCAGATAAGAAGAAACGTACAGAAGTGAATGACGGCCGACGTCACCCGCAAGGCCGAGTATTGAGGATAGTTCGTACACTCAAAACCCCTGAAGGCGAAGAGTACCATAGACAAGAAATCGTTCGGAACCAAGCTGTGATAGACGCTTACGTTAAAATCCGTAAGTCAAAAGATGAAGCTTTCACCCGACAATTTCCTACTTCAAATGATGCTGAAAAAGAGGAATTGAAGAAAGAAAAACGTAGGATTCAAGATAAGTTAAGAAGGATTAGGAAAAATCAAGAAAAGTATGGAATGGCTAGGGGTCATGTGCAGACTACACCAATTGTTAGTTTACGGTCTGCAAACTCTATGGGAAATCTGCCCAAATCTATTGAATATGTTTCTGCTCCTGTCACATCTACGTCGAGTAAAAGTACAACTCCCGCGCCTCCCAAGTTAAGTAGAAAGACTAAACACAGAACTGATTCCAAATGTGGGACAACAGGCATGAGTACTCCTATAAATGTGGCTATGACAGATAATCAAGAGAGATCTATTGGAAATCAACTCAACACTGATGGTGAAGAAATTAAACATGACGCTTCTAGAAACGCTCTGAGCAATAAGAAGAGACGGCGGGAAATCTCGGATTCACCTTGTGTGGGACCCGCGAGATGGATACGAAGTGATCCAGTTGTTCGGTTGTCCGATTTGCCTTTACAAAAAGTGGCAGATTCACATCATGACACCGAAACAAACTTACATGATGATTTAGCATTGAGTGAAACTGATGATGAAGTTGCCAATGTTTCTCAAGAGCCTATGCAGGAAGATTATGATGCAGACAATCTTTGGTTTTAAATGTTTAATGTGGATTATCTACACCGAAATGATCATTTAGAAGTGAGTGAAAATGGAGATGAAGGTGCGGATATTTCTCAAGAGTCTATGCAGGAAGATGATGGTACAAGCGATTTTTGTAAAGTAATATTTTATCTTGTATGTTCATATATCGATATATATTTCAGGTTGTGGAAGAAAAATAAAAATGTTGGAATGAAAAACGCTTGATTTTGTTAAATAATCGAGTATCTTACTCAATGGAATATGCGGTATTCGAATTGACATTTAGTATACTTTACTTCCTCTTGAAGATGATCACTTGGTGATCGAAACACTATTCATAAAAAATATTTCTTGAATATACTTGAAAAATATATTTTGAGCGCATAGGATGGTATACCCCACACAAATACATGTCCAGTGCTTTCAGAAAGACCTATCGCAGTAATGAATTAACATTCGTATTCTGTGGCATTGAATATGAAGTGTTGAGTAGGCTGATTTGCACTGGTAGATCTACCATGACGAAATCCATGTTGCTGATTTATAATTATATATCTAAAATCCCATGATAGCTTTTGTTATACTATTTAACAATTTGGGTAATTCAGATTGATTGCAAACTGCTCAGTGATTATTATTGTCATTTTGTGATCCACTTTTATAAATAGGTTCAAAAAAACTGTTTTTCTAGAAAGACAAAGATTTCAAAAAAGTTTAAATATAATGATATTTATGATAAGTAATAAGTCATAGTGTGACTCCGTTATATGGAAATCAAATTATAAGAAATCAAACCAAATTTTAGAAACCATACAATTTTTTAAAATGTTTTTAATTTTATATAGGAATATTAGAAAATAGGAGAGCTGTAGTGCGTTCTCTATTTGAGCAAAGTTTCAAATGGACTTGTGGATAGTATGTTTTTAACCAGTCAAATTAATCTTTATGTTTCACTACTCGGAATTCGACCGCGGCAAATATATATACGAATTTAGCCCAAAATATAGCATTGATGACGATTCTTTCCATTCGAAAATTGTGGATAAGGGGGAAGTTACCAAAACAAGAAATAACTAAGATATAGTTTTAATGGAAGATATTCAAGTATATACAATCTGGGAACATTCGGTAATCCCGCAACAAGTAGAAAAGGTTGCCACCACAATATAACCCATGAAGCATCAGTAAATTCGAAGACAGTCTCTACCCACCGTTGGGTTATTCTACCAGAAATGAATGCTCAATATAAACCGCAAAAGAAAATATCAGTACAGAGTGTAAAGTTGCTATTTCAAAATAATAAATAGATGAAAATGAACAATTGCCGTTTTTTTCAATGTAACTATTCATGTATCATCTTTGCATATTAATTCTAAATCGGATACCTTAACAAATTCAACACAGTACATCAAACATTTGATTCATCAGATGATGAATTGCTTAGTCAAAATTCTGACACAGGACATTAAAATCAACAAATATTTCAGTTGGTTAATCACAATCAGCCACAGTATTTACTTGCGAGTTCAAAAATTGCTCATTGAAAACTATTGTACTTTTAAAGTCTCTTTTAGAGGTCGTTTATCAATTCAGATAAATGAGGTTCAAGCACTATTCACTACTAGTCTGAGGAAGACTTCCGAGAACCATTCCACTCCAAAGACCAATAAGCTACTGGGTATCTTCCGAAAGCCAAAGTAATAGAAATTGAATTTGCATTGCATTAGAACTATGAAAGAAATCCAATTGGGAAGCAAAAATCTATAACACCTCAAAGGCGCGACTTTTTTCCCTTCTGTCAAAAAATACAAAGCCCATAGAAGCTCATAAGTACGATGTTAGTGTATCCTGAAATTTATAGTACCTACCCTGACCACCAGACAGCGATGGCAGTGAGATGTCGGTATTGAATGTGGTTACTAACAGAACTGGACAGCAGTCGCTGACAACCAGTCAGCCTTTTAATTTAATTAAATTTTGGCGTACATCCCGACTGATCCAGCCGACTGGTTGTCAGCAACTGCTACCCAATTCTGTTGGTAACCACATTAAATACCGACATGGTACTGCCATCGATCTCTGGTGGTCAGGATAGGTGCCTACTGTAAATTTCAGGATACACTGAAATCGTATTTATGAGCATCTATGGGCTTTGTATTCTTTGCTCCTATTCCCTAAAGAGGATATATGCCTCTCCGCTTACAAGCGATTTTAGTTACATGTGGGAATCGTTTTATTCGTGTTACGTGCCAGTGTAGAGGTGTCTGCAGTATGCTGTGTAATGCCCGCTGCAAGTAGTTCCTATGTAATTCGAAAGTGCATATAGATTGTAACGACAAGGAACCACATTTTCTGCTGCATAATGGCTCATATCTAATTCTTCCAGAGAAAAGTCGATGGCAGTATTTAATTTGCCTCTGAATCTTTCCGTTAGAGAGAATCTTTAAAAGATAATGACTAAAATACGGGGAAATTTATGGATTGATAGGGACTTTGTGCATATTTTTCTTACACCTTGAATACGTCGGTTTTTCATCTCCATCCAGAATTTTCTCTCTTGTAAAGGAATCCAAGCATTGACACAATATCAGTTGGCCAGTTATTTGTGGCATAGGGAGAGACATATCCCAGAAAGGATCCAAAGTAACTGACGAGTGTCCACGGTGTGTGCACTTCATCATGCATTTCAATTGATCAACGAAACTATCTACAACCTTTGTGTTGTCCATTCTCAAATCTTCGAGCCAGGTGCTTTTATCCTGTCGCTCAATTTTTCGTCTTGATGCGCATGACCCATGAGTCGAGAGGCAAAACTCTGAATCTGACTTTTTAAAGAGACTGTGTTCATTATTCTATCGGATGAATCTTCTGACCACAATTCCTTGATAACTTCTGCAAATGCTGTAATTAAAACCCCTTCCATACTAGAAATACTAGTATCAATATCTTTCATGTATTCATCCTGTTTTAAATATTCCAGTAACCATTTCGTATTTGATGAACATTAGATTATACTGTTCGTGAAACTATTGCCAATATTTTTCAACCCTTTAAGCCCAAAGGTTTCGATTGAAGTATGTATCACTGATCTGATTTAGTCGTAGCTGTTGATGATAGGTTCGCCAATACTGTCTTCTTCCGAGTAATCACGGATGCGATGATTCTCCCCATTATTGGACCTGCAAGTCAAGGAATTCAAAACTGAACTGGATAGAGATATGTCACTATTGGAGAAGTCGATTATTCCAAAACTTGTTCATATTTCTCTGCATCTTCTGGCAGAAACTTACGAGGGGACCATCACAAGAAATATGGGAAATCGATCTTTCAATCAATTTTATAAAATGCAAATATTTTTTTTACAAAATCCAAAAAAAAACTATTTCAGTAAAACGAGAATAAACAATTTTGAGTAATTCTAATCCAGTAAATCAGAATCTTGGCCTACACCAAACACCCTGTATATTTAAAAATTATATCAAAATATAGCTCTCATGAACTCCTAAAACTTTTGTATGAAACATTTTTGTGTATCTCCTTCAACAAACCAGATATTGCCTGTCACATAAAATGTGGGACACCCGGTATACCCAGTAAGTCAGGATTTTCAGTTTAAGGAGTAACTTACAATTTTGATCTATTTGGTGAAGTTAAATTATTTTATACTTGTTCTGGATCTTTATTGAATATATTGGGCGAGTTAGAATTCATACCCAGTAAGTCAGCACTTTCTGTTTATGGAGAAAGAAACAAATTTTATTTACTTGGTTTACATATTGAATTTAGTAATCTTGACTATTAATTCATAATATCTGGCTCCAAAAACCCCCACAAACCAGTTTTCAATAGAATCAGACCATAAACATATATCACGTCCATTTTGTTTTCTTTTTTGGTAAAAGAAATTTCATAATGCATTGTCACGGAAATTATGAACATCTGACACATTTCAACAAGAAGTTGAACAAACTTCACTGCACAGGATTTGTACAGAACAATCGGACAAGAAAGCCAGTCAATAAAAACGTAATAAAAAAATCATGACCCAAAAAGCACCAATTTTAAATGGAATCAGTCCATTAATCACCTAGCTTATCTGCCATCTTGAAACTTGTAAAAATATCTAATCTTTGACTTCAAATATACCAATTTTTAATAGAATCGGAATTAAATTACAAAACTCTTCATCTATTATGAATGTTGATAAAAAATTCACCAAACTCAACCTCTTTGTTTCTTCTAATGCAAATGTCGTTAATGCATTGTCACTCGAGTGATATGTATCTCTGCCAAATTTCAAGATAATTGGATAAGTGGAAATGCCTCGAAACGATATACCTCAATATCTATACTTGGTTATTATATTTCAAACATCTGAATGCAAACTATATCTCGACTTTAATTCAGGACATTATTTCATTCATAATTAATTTTTGCACTTTCTTCAATGAAAATTTTGCTTTCCTTCTGATGAAGGCGACACAAAATTAAAATTTTTGGTAATTATTATTTGGTAAAATTTCAAAAATAAAATTTTTAGTAATTGCAAGTTCAATGAAAATGTCAACAGAATCACTCGAGATAGTACCTGAATTCTACCTATTCATTAAGCATATAGAAAAAGTGTACCTGTTTTAGGTTACCTGTTATTTTACCTAATTCTCCATACTAAAAATACTAGTATCCATATCTTTCATATATTCATCCTTTTTTAAATATTCCAGTAACCATTTCGTATTTGATGAACATTAGATTATACTGTTCGTGAAACTGTTGGCAATATTTTTCAACCTTTTAAGCCCAAAGGTTTCGATTGAAGTATGTATCACTGATCTGATTTAGTCGTAGCTGTTGACGATAGGTTCGCCAATACTGTCTTCTTCCAAATAATCACGGATGCGATGATTCTCCCCATTATTGGACCTGCAAGTCAAGGAATTCAAAGCTGAACTGGATAGAGATATGTCACTATTGGAGAAGTTTATTATTCCAAAACTTGTTCATATTTCTCTGCATCTTCTGGCAGAAACTTACGAGGGGACTATCACAAGAAATATGGGGAATCGATCTTTCAATCAATTTTATACAATGCAAATTTTTTTTTACAAAAACAAAAATAAACTATTTCAGTAACGAGAATAAAAAATTTTGAGCAATTCTTATTCAGTAAATCAGAATCTTGGCTTACAATTTCAAAATTGATTCAAAGTTAATACAGTTAATCAAATATACTGAAGTCGGAAATATTATGAAAGATACTTATCAACAAATATTTAATTTGATGAGTCTAATTAAGTAAGTCACAGGATATAAGCCGTTATTTGTAATCAGTCAGCATAACTCATAGCAAGTCAGAATTTATACCTAGTAAGTCAGGATTTTCAGTTTAAGGAGAAAGAAACAAATTTGATTTACTTGGTTGAGTGATGAAAAAAAAAACAAAAAAATTGAATAATTCTTCGCCAGTGAATCAGAATCTCGACATACTATTTTAAAATTAATTCAAATTTGATACAGTAAGTCAAATATTCTGATCTAATTTTTAACTACAGTCTAAATTATTGGTTTTGATCAATGAATATTTAATTTGACAATTCTTTTATCAGGTAAATCACTATAAGCCGTAATTTTCATAGTCACATAAGCATACGCGAGAGCAAGTCAGAATTTATACCCAGTAAGTCAGGAATCAGTAAGTAAGTCACAGAATATAAGCCGTAATTTTCAATCAGTCAGCATAAGCGAGAGCAGGTTAGAATTTATATCTAGTAAGTCAGGATTTTCAGTTCAAGGAGAAAGTAACGAAATTGATTCATTTTGTTTAGTAATAAAAAGAAAGAATTCAAAATTTTTGGGTAACTCAAAGCCAGTAATTCACAATCTTGGCTTACTATTTTAAAATTTATCCAAATTTGAAACAGTAAGTCAATTATACTGATCTAATTTCCAACTGAAATTGTAATTAATATAATAGACTTAAATCCACAAATATTTTATTTGACGAGTCTCTAATTGAGTAAATCACAGAAAATAAGCCATAATTGAGCATAGGTGAGAGTCAGAATTTATACCCAGTAAGTCCGGATTTTCAGTTTGAGAAGTAACAATTTTGATTTGCTCGGTGGGATGGACTTTCATTAAATATATTCATCATAAGAGATCATTCAAGAATTGAGAGAGCTAGAGAGTGAGACAAGGAAGTCTTTTTTGATAATATGGGTGGTCTGGTAATATTCATTATTTCTGATTGTTTGCGAAGGTCAGTAGGTTATACTTTGAGCATAATGTTAAGCATATAGGAGCAAGGAAGTTTACTCACTTCCGCTGACAAAGGTTAAAGGGGGTTGAAATGAATAAAATTCTAGTCATGTAATAATTGAATGATCTCTAATAACAGACATTTCAATAGGTAAGTCATAATCAAGTAAGTCTTGAACAGTAAAAGGAACAATTTCTACGGGTCACGTAAACATGTCAAAACTCACTTCATTTCAAGATTGTAATTGGAAACTTGATTCAAACCAGCCCGTATTGGAAAAATAAGTCATAATTTTTACTGGCTAGGCCATGTGAAGCAAAAAAAGTCAGGATTTGCACATCAGCTTAGAGATTGTACGTCAAAATTCTTACTTTCCGAATCAATTTAAAATTTGAAAGAGGCGAAATTGTTGGGTTAGTTTTAGTCGGTATTTTTTATTCATTTATTTACATTGGGTTATACAAAGTTAACTAGGTCAAAATGTTTATTCGACATTCTTATTCAGTTCTACAAATTTATAGGTTAGCATCAAGAAATTCCGAATCAGTTCTTTCAGTAATGGTGAGATTGAGGTTAAGGAAAAACTGAAAAATATCGACAAAAAACGACAAAATGTTCCTCATGTGAAAACATGTCTCAATCGCAGATTCTGAACATAACGAATTTGATTTTAGTATTTGACACCACAGAACACTCTGACCGAAAATCCATTTTTGTATCCTTGAATAGGTAGAGACTCTTCAGCCAACACAACATTACTGGCAATTCGCCTTCCACTTGGTGCCGAAGACTAACAGAAAAGGACCGGATTACATAATGCATCGTTAATATTGTTATGTAATCATAGACTTAATGAAAGCTTCGGAAGCGCTACCGAATACAATAATTCTTTCGTTAGAAAGGGCAGAGATGGCGGAACGTACAGAAAGTATTTGGCTGCCTAAAATCATATGTCGGTATAGCTTCCCCGAAAATAAATAAATAGCGGATAAATATTAAAACAAAATGTTCAGGTTTCAAAAAGAAATATTCAGTTTCTATACGAAAAATCAAGACTTTCAATTTGGCTGAACGTTTTCGGTTCACGTCAAGGTGTTAAGTATTAAACGGAAAGGGACACGTAGCTGTTGTATTGTGTAATGTTCCTTTTCAGTATGTCCGCACAAAGTCCCAAGACCCTCTCGAATCTGAAAACAAAAATAAAAATTAATACATATCTATCTGACTTTATAAAAATTCGGAATTCACAAGTGAAAACATTTACATTGAACGATAAGTCGACCTAAACAATAATAGACCATTGATGTTGCTCCAGTCTTCAAAAAAGGTGACAAAACCGATATTATCAATTACAGGCCGGTGGTGGCCTGTAATTGGCCAAACTTTTCGAGACTGTCATTGTTAAGCATCTCTGTAGATTAGGTTCTCTTAAAATATCATAGTTCCAACGTGGCTACATAAAAAAAGATCCACTGTTAATAATCTTAGCACCCAATTTATAGCTGAAAACTTGGATAGTCGTGCTCAAGTGGACATTATATACACCGACTTTGCTAAAGCTTTTGATGAAGTCTCACATCCAATTCTTCTAAGAAACCTAGAATATGATTTTGGTTTTCACCCAACCTGATAAAATTTTTCAGTTCATATTTATCTAATCTTATTTCTTACTCTTTGCAGATGATTTGAAAATCTTTCGGCCCATTACACCAGAGGAAGATTGTTTAATTTTATAAAAAGACCTTGACTTTTTGTACCTTTGGTGTATCGAAAATAATCTTCCCCTCAACACAAACAAATGTAAATACTCAAATTACACCCTTAAACATAATGTTACTTCTCATGATTACTACATAAATAACACACCTCTTCAAATAAGCACTCATCAAAGGGATCTTGGTGTCACATTTGACCCTAAACAGAGTTTCTCCATACACTAATGACACAATAACATGCTCAGCCAAGCGGTGCTAGGGCTCATCTATCGTAACTGTAAGAACTTTTGTAGCAGATACAGTTTTTTAACTCTTTTCACTGCATACATCTCGGCTGGAATATGCCTCCCTTATATGGTCACCCATATACAATGTCCACATAAACAAAATCGAGTCCATACATAGAGGATTCATGAAATATGTTACTTACAAGCTAGAAGGAGATAAATTTAATCTATTATCCCTTTAAATAGAAAAGAAAGTGTGATAGTGAAAGGGCGTAAGTCCACTCCATTTATTGCATCGTCTGGAGTTCCCCAGGGTACCAACTTGAATCCTTTGTTATTTATTTTATTTATCAACAGTCTTGTAAAAAATATCACATCATCTTGCTATTTGTTGTTCACAGATGACTTAAAAATTTTTAGAAGAATATCAACAGTTGAAAATTGTGTACATCTACAAAACGATATAAATAACATCGTTGAATGATCAAAAAAGAACAAATTGTTATTCAACGTTCAAAAGTGTAATACAATAACCTTCTCCCGAAAAAAGTCAGTATTACATACAGCTACGAGATGAACGGTATAAAACTCAAAAGAACTCGAGAAATAACAGACATTGATTATGAATTATCATTTATATGTCATATACTACATGTAACAAACAAGGCCTCAAAGATGTATGGGTTTGTAGTTCGCAACTCTAGGCTACTCAACAATCGGAGAATGTCATGCAAACAGAGAAATAAATATTAACTTACAATCTTTAAAAGACATATGTGATAAAATCTACTCAAAATAAGTCCTCAATAGTCATGTGCTATTTTGTTCTGTAAAGACAATGTCAGGAATTATATATCTTATAATCTTATACTGAGGATGGGAAATGACACAATACCTTTTAGTGAGAGTGCAAAGAACTTGGGTTTGATACTAGATCAAAAAATGAGATTCAAAGAACAGGTTAATATTATGTTAAAAAGAAGTTACACTAGCTTGGAGATGATTTACCCACATAGACACTATTTAGGCCAAGATGTAAAAAATGTTATGTGATTCATTAGTGCTTTCCCAATTCAACTATTGTAACACAGTACCTTTTAGTGAGAGTGCAAAGAACTTGGGTTTGATACTAGATCAAAAATTGAGATTCAAAGAACAGGTTCGATATAGAAAGGAAATTTTCAAAAGTAGTACCCATCAAATGCCCCATCTATCTACAAATGCTATGCTATGCTATAGCTATACAAATGCTATGTGCATACAAAATTACTGTGACATCTTCTTCCAAAATCTTACCAGTTTTAGAAATAGGTTGTATGAAATTGTATAACTTTTATTGAATATTTTTTTCACAACTTTTTTGTCATTTTGTTGTATGTACAAATCTATTTATGATATTTACCTTTCCTACTCTGTAACTGGGCCATGGTCTGTAGAGTTTGTAAATAAAATAAATAAATTATAGAGCTTTCAAGGCACATATGGACGATCGTCAAAACATTTGGATTTAACGGTCCTAGACAATATCATTTGATTTCATACGTGGACTGTTTGGGCTACATACATTCGATTAGTAATTTTTTTACGTTGGTAAATTCATCTCGAACACATGTTCACGTTTTCAGCTGTTTAGCACGTTTAGTTGCCTGGTGTTTTACGTGTTCGGCGATTTTTCGCTATCTAAAAAATGGATCAAAGAATTTGCATGAAATTTTATGCAAAAAATGAGATCAAGTACTCAAAAAAACTATAAATGTTGACAGTGGCATACGGTGATTGTACCCTGACTCTTCCTTGCAATTTCGACCAAAAAAACCGTCGCACGAGCATCGCTCAGGAATTGTTGAATGACGTCAACGGCAAGTTCGGTTTTGCCGGTTATCGTGGCGTAGTGCATCAAGAGTTCTTTCCACATGGTCCTATGGTCAATAAGGAGTATGTGCCTCTTGCGACAAGCAATACGAATAAAAGGTCCGGTATTGTGGAAAAACCATTCATGTCTTGAACATTAGTGGTCCTTCGAGCTAGATAACTGTTTTAGGTACCCTTGAACCGCGGTAACGGCTTATAATGTGTATTTACTTGTAACATAACTACTAATAATGATGTCGTATCTCACCTTGCCCTGTCCAGTTTGACACATTTGAGCGGCCCGCAAGCCACGACGGTTGCAGCTCGCGGCCTGTCCAGCAGAAGAGCGATTTCGCCGAAATAGTCGCTTGGTCCCAATCTCCCCACTTCCGTTGGTTCTTCGCCTTCAATTCTGTTCTGTTTTACAATCGCCGTGCCTTCTACGATTATGTAAAA
>WOGM01000090.1:0-17386 GCA_015342125.1 Leptinotarsa haldemani | reverse complement strand
AGACCACATCTTCACAGTAAAACAAATAATAGAAAAGAGAAGATCAGAAAACCAAAATATATACTTGGCATTCATAGACCTAGAAAAACCTTTCGACAAGGTACCAAGAACAGAAGTATGGGAGAATTTGAAAAATAGAAATATAGATGGAAAAATCATAAAAACAACTTAAATCAGATATTCTCCAAAATATTTCACAAATATATGGAGCTACACTTCTGAGCATACTGCCTAGATGGACATCCAAACATTACAAGCAACACTAAAAGTTTCGAAAATTGAAAAGAGGTAACCTTTGTAAAAGGTACATCAAGAGTTGCATTCGTCACAAGTACATTATAATCTGCCATTGCTCATCGGGCAGGTTCAAATCGATACATCAAGAACAATACTTCTTTAGATTTTGTACATTTCCAGATGGCAATCTTGTGCAACCACGAGATCTAAAAGATTGGGTTTTTTGCCATTGATTGATCCTATTCTGATTTTATTTCAGGGCGAAACTTACTTGACTGGATTGGATTCGGCACTGGCCCTGAGACTGATCCCTACTTGGCCAGAACAAATTCTGCCTGCTTAAATGGTGATCTTGCAGAATGTTTCAAATCAAGGGCCCTCGCTTCATTCGATGATTTTTTCAATAAGGTGAGTGATGATAAATAATACTTTCTCAATATGTAATGAAATTATTTGGTCACGTATTTGATTTCATTCTATATAAATTGCGATTTCATTTCGTATACAAAAAGTAAAGCAAGTCTATTGAGAAATATGATTGAAAATAATTCGATTAATCGAATTGAAATTCGAGATTATTTGGCAGATGCATAATATTTTCATCTATAAGCTTTCACTATCAATAATTGTTTAAAAAACACTGCAATTGCCAAAATTAGAAATGATTGAATTGAACACTCCTGGGAAAACATTTACTCATTTATTTCAATGTCTTAGTTATGTTGACGAAATTGTCAGAAATTCACCTGAAATAATGAAGAGTTTTCGACATGTATGAATTGTTTTCTATGAAAAAAAAAGGTTTTATTTTTTTCTGTTTCTTCATCTTCATACTTTAACAATGTGCAAAACTTCACAAAAATTAATCTCTTTTCAAAATATATACCTAGCTAAAAATGTTCCCTTTTGGAAGGTAAAACATTGACTAAACTGAACATATGAACGTATCCTAACATTGGATATACCAAAATCTTCATGGAGTGTCTGATATCACTGATTGAGTCTGGCAACACTGTGGCGAACAGCCGAATGACATTCTCCCTCGAACAAAATCAGTCGATCTGACACGTTGGTCCAAACAGGATTAGATCACTCGTTAATTAGTTGCAAACAGTTTATGAATACAGTTTCACTCACAGTATAATCTTGTCTTTGTTACACTCACCCATCATACTACATTTTGCCGAGAGTGAGTTCTCAAAAAAAAACGGATACACAAAAACACAAGCACTACACGAAAATCCTTGAGGCACTCTAAGAGCGGTACCTGTGCAAAAGTAGCAATTCATGCTGGATTTGAATCGCTGGAGATTCAATTTGCATAAACGCAGTTCTCCAAATGGAGTTCTTGAACAGTGGAGTTCGAGGTGTATTGAGTTGAACTTCAAAACGATGAATACCTACAGTCTGTCGCGTATTTCTGATATGTACCGCTCTTGGTGGAATCAAATGTGCCAAGTCACTTGAACACCTCACGTGAAGGTATCTATGAAAGCAACAAATCTTCAACATTTCTTTGATGTTCCAGACCATCAAAGTTGCAAGTGATGTTCGTGTCTCCAATCAGGCGGATGGCTCTTTTCCGGATGGAATGCAACAGCTTCAGGATATACTGAGACTGCTGAATAAATCACTATTACCATTAATTTTCCCTTACTACTGAACAAAAACGGATTCCATATCAGGCCCACTTCAGAGCGGTGCCTGTGTGAAACAAGCGATTCACGTTGGATTTGATTCGCTGGAGATTCCTCATTCTCATTCATTATCCACTCACGGTTTCCAAGAACAGATAATGTTAATGATCGTGTTGTAGTAGTTTGGGTTCTGGATGATACGTTTGATTTTAGCTGTTCAGAAAAATAATAATTCTCAGTGAATGAAGATGGTCGTAGGAGTAGTTCCAGATCGTGATGGGAATATCCTCAGATTCTGAATTGTCTGCAGAATGAAGTGAAGAGTATCCAGTTGTCAATCGATGTTGAAACTCGGCTTCGTATAACAGATCACTATCAAGAACCCCCATTCATCTGCGAACAATAGCCTTTGAGTTTTTCTTAAGGATCGGCTTTATAAAAATAATCATTTTTGCTCCATAACATTTTTTTTTGATCGAAATACACTTGTTTCAAAATCATATCCGACCGAAAGAGGTGACATATTCTGATTATCAACGATTTGACCATACAAGAAAAGAACTAAAGACCTGCTTCAACAAAGCACGGATCGACTCAGAACAATTACAGCGTACTCAATGGAAACTGTCTATTGAGAGGACATCTGAACAAAAATGGATACAATGGAGACCTCAAGTGCAGGAAATGGAACGAAGGTAAAGAAACAGGTCGTCATATTTTATGCAAATCTGAGGCACTGGATTAAAACAGGAGGTAAACAATTCATGGATAACCCAAATCATATCCAAAAGACAATGATGTTACACATGCAGAACAAGACACAATTGTTGAAATGGGTGTTTCATAGAAACTTTGAAGAAATGGACAAGTCAGATAACTCCCAAGTAGTAGAAGGAAAAACGATGTGATAATAAGCATAAACTACCTGCATTTTTTGTTCAATTGTAGATACAGGTCATCAACAATAGTGATGATTGAACTTGTCACATGGGAAAATTAAAACTGATAATGGAAGTTCCGGTACAGATTGATAGACTACAACCCCATACAAAGTTTTAAGTTCAAATGAATGTTTAAAACGATGCTCTCTTATGTATTAGTACTTTGCTTTCAGTTTCGAGCGATTAGGTCGTTACTGCACGAGAAAATGGTTCGCCTACAAGCTTAGCATATATCACATTTAACAAGAGAAATGAGCCACTGCAGAAAAATATATATTGTTAATTCACTATGACAAAACTGTTTTGTTTCTCGTATATAACAAAACTCCAATGAAAATTTTGGTTTTGGACAATTCTTCGATTGCCATTTTGATATTCTGCCTATGCAAGCCCTGCTTTCAGAAATTATTGGGTGTGGCTATCCTAATTCACTCGTAATAATTCTCGTGCAATACTCAATTGAAGTGAAATTGGAAGTAACACGAATAGAATGATTCACTTCTCTTGTTCTCGATAAGAGCTTATCCAGTAAATTGAATTTTCTTCCATCTGAGACTCCCACTTGAATATCAATGTAACAAACTTCGGAATGTATAACATCCCGTTGTTTTGGCTACAAGTTTCGAATTATTTCGGAAAGTTGAAAACGTTGTATTCAAAATCAATTTTGAAAAAAAATGGAATTATATGCCGGATTGAATATGATACTTCATGGACTCAATTACAGTTTTGGATGATAAATGGAGTAGTAAAGAAATAATCATAAAATAGAATGAATTTATATTTCATTGAAAGAAATTCGTTCTGAATCTCAACATTTCATTAAAAGTTATTTGGTCTAGAAATACATTATTGGAATTGAAAGGGTATATTTTCAGGGGAAATTAATTTTTGGGAAAGAATGGTTTTGGCTTTTGACATTTCCATCTTGATATGAAAAAGTGAGAATATTTGAAATGAAAAATGTAGAACATCAACGAATAGTCTTTTCTGAATAGCAAGGGATAATCTGTTCACCCAAAATAGTTTGAATTTTTCAATATCTGAGACAATCACTATCCAATAAAATAAAAATATATATCATTGAACAAAAAAGTCACCTTTATTTGATCAATTTCAGTTCAAAATTAAGTTTTTTGTAAAATACTGTGAACTTCTCTCTGCCATTCTCTATTAAACTTTTGATATTATTTCTACATAATCTGCTGTATTACAGTAATGTTATTCGAAAATACTGATTATTTGTTCAACAAGAAATTATCATATACCTTCTGAAATGAAACTGGATACTTGAAAAATAACCACAGAAACGGGTGCAACAGATGAAGTATTAAATTCCCTATTCATTTAAAGGTATTCTGTTAAAATTATCATTCCTATTTTCCGAGGAATAAATTCAATTAGACAAATTCTATCAAAAAACAAATATGTGCAGGTTATACTCACAAATTTCATTTCTCAAGCTCAGTACTAACAAATCTTGAAAATTGTCTTCAACTTCCAGAAAGTGAATTCAGTAGCCCTATTCTTGTAAATAAATAACTCCAGATATCACTGTTTCAAGAAGTTCGGATGTTCGGCACCCAAAAATTTGCCATTCCACCCCAAAAATGTACACTGTCAACAATTTTTCAGTTATCATCAGAACTAAAATTATTCATTGTAGTTCAGTGAGAAATTGATGTTGTGTTATTGCATTTTTCAAAATATTTATATTTGGTAAATGTATATATTGTATATCTAGATATATAGGTATATATTGATATAGAATGGTAGAGAGCCGAAAATAATCGTTTCACAATACTTAGTTATTCTTTCAATTGAAAGGTTTTAATTTTTTTTCATTGAATCCTGCAGTTGTTTTTTGAGATGTGATTGTTGATAATCCACATTCAACAGCCTCTACTATCTTTGTCAATGCCTTATGTAGATTGAATCCATCTGAAAACACGATTTTCGCGAACAAGAGAAAGAACTCCATGAATATTCAGAGGAGTTTCATCTCAAATTCATTCATTACATTGGTAATTCTAACTCTCTTCCTATTTGCAGCCCGAATATTATCTCAGCGAAACCGCCCGTATAAAACGGATGCCTGAAACACAACTACGACAATTAGTCCAAGAACCATATGAATATTCAGAGGGTCCAAGATCGTCGGACTCAGAGTGGGACCAACTTCTGAAGTTTGCAAAGAGAAAGGTAAGTTACTGTAAAAAATAATAAACTGGAAAAACCCTTAGAGAATAATTTCAGTTGAGAATTATTGGCCTGCTTGTTTTGTTATTCATTTTTATTTCAACAGTGGTCATTGGCATTAAAATGATTCCAGTTACTATTAGCATGAGATTCCCGGTTCAACTGAGAATAAATGATTTGAGAGCAACAGTCTCACATCATACTATACTCAGCCCATGTAAGTTAAGGGATGCTCCAAAACATTATCGTGCATGGTGCACATGATCTCCCAGACAAGGCTGCTTATCCAGAGTCGCACTAAGGAACGACCAAAATTCTATCATTATTTTTTCTTCAAATATGTGGCTGGGCATAAGAATGTTTTTAGGTGGAGTATAGGGACACAAATTAATAGTTTCTGCAGCCGTATTGGTACGTCTCATTGTAAACATTTTAAACTTTGAAACACCGCAAATGTACACACCACAGGTGTTGAAATGTAACTGACCACTTCGACAGTGTAACAATATATTTCGCCAGTCGATTGCAATTAAATCTGATTGGCCAGCGTAAGGAGGCTTGTTCAATTTACCCAATAAATGTGCGTGGTGATCATGTTCTGATCACGCACCTATCTCAGTTTGGGTCACTTTGTTTGTTGGATGGACATAGTTCAGTCTGTTTTTACATTCACATACTAATCTGAATTTTAAGGAAAATCAAAAATTTTATTTTATCGAATGTTATCAAACGAAATAGTAGAAGAATGAAACACAATATTGAAACTCGATACAGTGGATACTTTGGTGTTCTACAATGTTTCTAAGGTCCTTGTGTGACAAGAAGACTCATAAGAATATTAATATCGCCAAGCATACAACTGAACCACAGATCAAAAGAATGCGAATCAAAAATTCTAAAATTCTATTTTAAAATCTACTAGTTAAATTTTTTTAATGAGCAATGTTGCAAGTTGGTAGATCTGAATTTTAAGAACCTGTATACCTACATGCCAGATACCTAAGAAGAGAATGTAAAATTATAGTGGATCTGATATTATCTTACACAAAACAAGTTACCCAAAAAATTTAACATAATTCAACAATATTGGCTACACCCAATCTAGAATTTCCAGTTTCATGTAAATGCGACCAAATAATATCGAGTATATATTTGAATAATTTCTACTTCAATTTTGTAATTTGATGAACTTTAGTAGTAAGTTATTTTCGAACTGTACACTATAAGTAATCGATAAATGAGCAATAAAAAAATTAACTAATAAATATGATACGAAATGAGTCAAACTAAAACACGGTCATTCAGATATTTCAAATCATATGAAACTTAATATAGTCTTTTGAAATGTTTGGCCTTATATCTGCTATGAAACTTAATATAATAGTGAACTAGAAAAATATAGCATTTTATGGATAATTTGATTTTGATTTTGTTTTTTGTTTTTTACTGCGCACTTCGAAAATATCATATGATTGTTATATTCAAAAGTTTTGTATTTTGTCTCCAATTTATTGTACTATTTACCCAACTCAAAGTATTATTTTGTTCTGTAGAATGAACGTTCCTTTTGCTTTCAGTTTAAAATTTTCGTTAACTTCAATCTTCAGTAAATAGATTCGTACATTTTCTTCAAATATGCTGAATACCATATATTGTGTTTACTTAAAATATAAACGAAATATTTTCAGGTTGAAAAATTCCTGAAATCCACAACTTTCGAACTTCAGTTCAACGATGAAGTGACAGAAGCGGGTAGATATTCACCACGTTTCATTGATGAGATCGTTGGAGAAATCGATATCATAGAAGATAAAAAGGATTCGCTCTTCAGTAAGTATATTTTCAGGAAAATCTATGAATTTATTAGAGTAAAATCTATATTTTTAGCAATCTCAAAAACCTAGGTACCAAAAGTCATCCATCTATTTTCACTAAGACAATTGAAAATTTGAAAAAAAAAAATGAAAATCTTTGATTTGCTGGCGTTTTTATCAGAATATACAGAAAAATATGAAACTAGAACCTCTGAAATGAAAGATTTCCGTTTTTGTGTAGGTTATTTTGTTGTATGCATATTGTTGAAAATCTTCATAGAATATTCGTAGACAATTCTTCAAAAAACCCTGAAACATTACAACAACTATCACACTTTTTTGAGTGGAAAGACATATTTTGTGATAAAAATTTCTAGGTCGGTTGGTAGCCGGTCGGTTCGACGTGGGTGCTTTATTTACTCATTCAAACCGACCGCCGTGTTGGTCAGTGGTTCAAGTCCCAGGCTAAACAATAGATTTTCACTTGCTATCGTCCAATCCGTGTTAGAAATCACACGTTAAAAGGTGAGACCTTAGTTCTTAGCTCGCACAAGTTTAGACTTCTGAGGGTTGTCCTTAGTAGAGGTGTGACAGCTGGCTTAAGGAAAGTTTGAAGAATAGAAACACTCCAATATTTTTCCACTCATACACTCAAAATGAGTGTTGGGTAATGATGAGTATTTTATTGTTCTACTACTTTTCCAGTATTTCTGTGCTTTGGTTGATTTTGGGACATCAACTACTTTACAATAATTTTCTAATAGGTGATAAGAATCGCCTCCATTCAGAAACATGAAATAATGAACAGGATTTGACGATAGATTCGAGACTAATGTAGACTTACATATACTTAGCAAGGTGCGAAAACTTCCATGTTTAAGAATCACGAGAGCACCAAGAACAATTCTTACAGCAAGATTGGAGACATCTTTCTATTATCCTTTTCACTTCTTTCAACAGCGGAAAACACAAAGTTGAACAAATCAAACAGAAAATGTCAAAGAGTAACAAAGAGTCGTGTGGAAAATTTCCAAAGTATGTATGATAACCAACATCAGACATGATCACAGTCCATATGACAAAGAAGTGCATATTCGACATGATAAATCTCACAGACCTAAACAGACAAGTCAGAAAGTAAAGATGGACCGGAAGTTGCATTTTGGGATAATTGAGAATCTTAAGAAATGGAAAGCTAATAAGTTTGCTGGAAAGGAATGATCAACTTCACTTAAGGGTCCTGAACCAGTTGGAAGGTACCATATTCATTCATTCAAAAGAACCAGATCGAGAAATGAGTCATTGAGTACGTGAAAAGTAACATAATTTCAAATAAATTCGTTAAGGAAAATAACAAATCAATGTTTAAAAAAAACATAATTGAGAATAATGACAGAGATACACATTTGATATCATTCATATGCAGGATATTACAAAAATAAGACTATATTGGGGAGACTTCTCTCAAAGTGCTGGTCATGAAGGAGCAGTACAGGGTATTGACACGATTATCGTCAATGGCAAGTCAAAAAAGCTCCAAAGCGAAACAAAGTCAAAACTTTCGATCTGTATTCGCGAAATACATTCTCACAAAAGGAAGGAACCATATTATAATAAAAGTTTGATATTCAACGGTTACATAAACTACCAGATTGTTAAGGAATTGCTAAGTGGAGAATTGAAATAATAAAGTTATTTCATGTGGTTATGAAGTCATGAATAAATATAATTGTTAGCGTATCGAGTCTCATATGACACTGAATTGACATTTTATTTACAGAAAGAAAACAGCTGAAGAAACTTTTCATCCCTCTTCTACTGGTCTTGAAATTATTCAAACTGAAACTTCTTCTTTTCTTGCCATTGATCCTTGGACTCGCGTCGTTCCAGAAGCTATTAGGATTCCTCGCCCTGATCATTCCAGGAGCAATTGCATTCTTCAATTTCTGCAAGCCCAATCTGAAACAAAATGGAGGTGGGTTTTTTGTTGTTTTTTTTGTGTGTGTAGTTTAATAGTAGTACATAGTACCACTAGTAAAAAACATATAGTTCATCAAAAGAAGGAATATATAAAAGTTCTTAACTGAAGTAATTTCATTATCAGAATTTTATTATGTTGTAGTATGTTAGTATGTTTAGAACTATCATCATATTTTATGAAATGTATGAAAAACCTTCAAGTAATTCAATATACAGTATTGATTTAGTTATATTTCAGAAAAAGGGGTTCTACTATATATTGACACATTCCTGTTAATATTCAAAGTACTTCACAATTTGAAAATTCTAAGACAGAAACAATACAGGAAAAACACAACAGAATCTTTCAAATTCTTCAAAAATCTTTGAGAAAGATTTCAATGAGCAGCTTCTTTGTACAAAAAAATTCATATTTCAGTAACCATATATTCGAAATTGAACTGAGCAATACACATTTCATATTCTGAAAAAAATTCTCTCAAAATTTTAATTTTACGTGAAGTAGAAATTATTGTCTTAATTATATTGAACATCCTATGATTCGAAATGTTTTGAACACAATTTAAATATTTTTTCAAATTTGGAAAAGGTGAGGTCTAACTTCGACAGTTACTAAATTCCTTAAAAAGTTATGATGCAAACGCATATACTACGTTTCAAGAAAATATCAATAAAACAATTCAGCACAGTAAATGAAAAAATACTGAAATTATCGATGGAAAAAAGTGAAAAGTATAAAATCTGTGAAAAATTTCACAAAACACACAGTATTAACATTTCACGAAAAAGGTGCATACCCTCGGTTAAACAAATATGGTGTGTTGTAGAGCTATTCAATTCAATGGAGATTTTTTCAATAATATCTGTGTTATCGAAACTATGTTTATATTGTTATTCAAAAAAATTGTATGTTATTAACTGAAAAAAATTACTCACTACCTACATTAGACCTGAAAATTCAATCACTATCATCAAGTATGGAAATATTTCATAGTGTTTGTATGTCAATTAGAATTAATTGACATCCATGAAATAATATTTAAGATTTATGTAATTGACCACATTGAAGTCGTCTGATTGAACTCAAAGTAAATAATTAAAAAAATGGAGACATTTAGGAGAGATTTGCTCTTGGTAAACTGGCTTTCTGGCTTTTTACTTCTTCATTCGTTCAAAATAATTGTAGGAAACTTTCAAAAAATGAGGAGAATCATTCAAGTTCAAAATAAACTCTTCACAAAGATGTGTAGATTTGCATATAAATTTCTTTCAGATACCAACTTAATTCATTCAGTTGTTTGTACTTCAATATCAAGGCAATGCAATTATGATTGTCAAATTCCAATTAACTCAGATCTAACGGCAAATAAATATGTTTTGCATTCACTCATTTGATGTTTTTTTTTATTTTGGAAACTGTTATAATTCTGAATTGTGTTTGCAGGATCTTTCTTTGGTGGTTCCGGACCACAATATTCCCCTGCAGGAATCGCCTACCAACATCACTATTCCTCACCACCCAGCTTTTCTAACGACTATAATGAGTATCACCATCATGGACATTACAGAAATGATGAAAATGCCGCACAAAACCTAGCTTACAATGGATGGAATGAATACAGAAATAATGACAAAAATATTGTTGCTGAGACGACATCGAAGAAATCGATTTTACCCGATTCGTGAATCCTCGTAGCATCATTATTCCAGGAAACTGCTCGTACGTTATTGATAGGTTCTAGAAAAAATTTAAAAATTGAGTGAAAACTGCCATATGAATAATAATATAGTTTATCAAACCTTGCTCAATTTTTGCATGTGGAGATTATTAAACGGAAAATACACGACACCCAATAAAATTTATTGAAATTAAACAATTGAGCAAATGTTAATAATTTATTTGTTTTTGATTTGAATTTATTAGAATATGTTTTTTAGTATATTTTATTAAATAGTATAGATGTTAACTGTACATATTGAAACCATTTGTAATTATTTATTTATTTCATTGAATACACACACACAATAAAAATATATATTTATGTGAGAAAATGGAATTTCACTTAGAGCAGACAAGAATATCTACTGACACATGTATTTGGTTGATTTGGTGAAATTCAATAACACTATTTATCCTTACACTACAAGAGTACTTGTGATGCACTGTTTGGAACCTTTGATGTAGTAATGAATATAACTGGAGTTTTTTCGTAACACCAAATCGTTATTATAACACCTCGACACGTGTTTCGATCACCAAGTGATCATCTTCAAGAGGAAGAATAAACTAAATATACTTACAATATTATCCTTATTTATACCATAGCTATCTCTTCTATGTAGTTAACTGCGTCTTAAGTGTCTCAAATTAATTTCTACTACTCTTAAATCAATTTTACAATGTGTCCTTATGTAATAATAATTTAAGACACTTAGGACCCAGGTACCTAGAAGAGGTATCTATGGTATAAATTAGGATAATCTTGTATGTATACTTAGTTTAATCTTCCTTCTGAAGATGATCACTTAGTGATCGAAATACGTGTCGAGGTGTTAAAATAACGGTTTGGTGCTGGGAAAAACTCCAGCAATATTCACAATATTCACTACAAGAGTAGTTTTCTCAGTTGGATTGATACTCTACATTAATTTTCAATGTAATATATACTAATTAACGATCCTGATTTATAGAGACTACTAATTGATAAGTGGGTAGTTATTCGAACAGATAGCCCAGAGTTACAAAACAGGTTGAGTTATTTTAATAATGATTCCACTGATTTCAGTGAATTTTTCATGAAAATAAATTCAACAGTCGTGATGGGTCAACTTCTTTCTGCTAGTTCAATAGTAAATTTGATTGTTTACGTTTATCACTTTCTGATGATTCCAGAAGAAATGATTTTTTTTCATTTAGTTTTTGTATGTACTACGTCGTGGGGTTGTTTTGCAAAAGATGGCATGCATAATTTGAATTGGTTTTCTTAAATTCAAACCTTCTTTTGTGTTTGGAGATTCTGTTCTGAAATTTTCAGATATTCTCCAAATAAGAATTTCCGTGACGGGCAACATTTCAACTTGGTGACACCTGATTTGTTGTCCTTGTCGATGTTGGATTTTTTGTTTTTTATTTGTCTACCACAGGTGTTACCACATGTTTCGTTTAGTTAGTAGTCTACTTATCTTTTCTGATGCTATTCCTGGTATATGCCAGGATTAACAATGACATATTCTTTTCCATATTCAAGGTACTGAATAATCTTGTAAGATTCAAAATGGTGAGAGGAATTAAAAAATACAAAAGGAAGAGGGCGGAACTCTGTGAATAATCAGAAAAAAACAAACCAGACTGTCATTTAACGACATCAAGAAGTAGAAGGCCATTGGATATCATTCATAGTGATATTTGTAGAACAACCATTACTTCAACCTGGTATAGAAATAACTATCGCATTACGTTTGTTGATGATTATACTCATTTCACAATTGTATTTTTGGTGAAAAGCAAAAATAAAAATATTTCAGTTATTCATTTATTTTCTTAATCATATTAGGCCATTGGATATCATTCATAGTGATATTTGTAGAACAACCATTTCTTCAACCTGGTATAGAAATAACTATCGCAACGTTTGTTAATGATTATACTCATTTCACAACTGTATTTTTGCTGAAAAGCAAAAATAAAGTTATTTCAGTTATTCATTTATTTTCTTAATCTTATTACCGTTAAATTATTGTTGTTATGGTGTTGTTGAGAAAAAAGAGTTTGGATGAAAATTTGACATTGTCAATAAAATAATTGTTCTAGCTAAAAGTGGATATTTTTTGGCACGAAAGTTTGATACGAAATAACACTAGGAGCTGAAAATGTATTTTCTTTTCTACGGGTATTATACATGTGTTATTTTTATTTTGTTCTCAACGACTCTCAGAATGATCTTTTGGCAGTATAGCTGCCGTGTATCTAGGACATTACTTTCTTCAACTTGCCTAAGAAAATTTTTAGATTTTTTTTTGTAAAGAATTCAGATATCTCAAGTGGGTATCCCTAATTCCTCCCCAACCTATAATACCTTAAGAGAGTTGCGATTGAACCAAACCATAATATACAGTAGTCATATAGGGAATTTCGAGCCATTGTTTCAATAGTTTGAAACGGAACAAAAATCCTCGTAATATTTTATTCAGATATGATACGTGTAAATTCGATTTCATTTTTGATCGATTATTTGGCCAAGGTATTTATTTGAGGTACTTTCGGGAATCAATAACTTTTGATTGATCATTAATGGACAGGTAAACAGTAGATATTTTGTTTTTTTTTACGTTTGTTATATTGAAACCATTTCCTGATGTTTTCAAAATCTCTTTCTGATTTCATCTTGAGGTCTTGCCATGCCTCCTGAGTCTCCATGTCTCCTTCCTGAGAATGTTTCCTTCGGAATGCATATCTATTTATATAGATAATGGATAGTATTTGACCCAAGACCGTACCTTGCGGAGCTTCGTAAGTAATTGTTCTCGGACTACTTTTTTCCATCGATGTTCAACTATTTGTCTTCAATTATTCAGGTAGGAATAAAACAGTTCATATGCTCTGCCCCGTATGCCGATGTTTTCTAATTTTCCAAGGAGTATCGAACGCTTTCGATAGGTCAACAAAGATACATAATGCAGGATGGGGAGAATGAAAAAGTATGCTAGCTGAATAGGTCATTATATGGTTTGAAATAATCACCGAGATGTTGGAGTGAATGATTCAATCAATACTTACTGAAAATCGGTTTAGACAGGTCTGTCAGTGATTACTGTCTATATACCAAAGTCTGTGATCATGAAATAATATATTTGATTTTGTCGATGACTTACTTTTTACTGGAAATAACTAACAAGGAATAGAGTGGAAAGAAACTGAAAAAAGAATTTCATATGACTGACCTAGGGAAATTAGAATTATATATGAGTATGCATATCCAATAAAATTTGGAGAAAAATGAGGTGGTCATTAATCAGAAACAAAATATTGTAAGTCAGTAAGTATTTCAATAGAAATTAGAGAAAATTGCTGACATTACTCTGAAAACTGAGACACCGTACAGAGAACTCATTGGTAGTATAATGTTCATTATCCTAACTGCAGGTCCAGATATTTGTTTTGCAGTAAATTGTTTGAGTCGTTTTCAAGATTGTGCAGGAGAGGAACAGTGGAAACACCTCAAGAGAGTTTTAAGATATCTGCGCGGAACTTCTGAACTGAAACTTTGTTACAGGCGACGAGAAAAGGCCCCAGTAATTATTGGTTTGGCTGATTCTGATTGTGAAAATGACATTGATAGGAAATCAACTTCTGGTTATTTATTAAAATCATTTGGAAATCTGATTTCTTTGACAACAAAGAAACAACTTTGTTTTTCACTTTCAACTACTGAGCTGAGTAGGTTGTAGCTTATAATGCTGCTAGTGAAGGAATTTGCTTGAAAAATCTGATAACTGATATGAGAATAGATTTTTGCAGTCCCATACAATTATTTGAAGACAATCAGGGATGTATTCAGCTTTCCAAGATTATCGATACAAAACGGTCCAAACATATTGATATCAAATATCAGATATGTGGAATCGAATAGGCAAGAAGCAGATATACTGACGAAAGTACTGACAAGAGATACGTTAACAGATCTCCGAAGTCTATTAGGGTTGAATGATGGACTTCTTATTCAAGTGGGGTGTTGGGGAATGAATATGAGTGCACCATGCAGTTTATTTCATCTAGTTGTATATAGTTCCTATTGTATTAGAAAAAAACAGTTTTGTCAATAAAAGTCAAGAAAAAAACATTTAGTTCTCTTCAACTGCGAAAAGTAATTCATTCCAAAAGATATAACGACTCTATGTTCATGTTTGATGACGAAGGTGGCTTGTTGATTGGAGTTTTTCACCATAGCTTGAAATTTGTCAGTGGGATGTTCTCGAAAACTTACAGAAACTAAATTATATGAAATCACAAGTTTTGTTAATGTAAATGTCATTAGGAATGGCGATGACTGAGTTACTTCTGTGTGATTTTGTTAACGTGATGTCGCTTTTCTGAATTTTCTGTTTCATTGACACAAGTGTTTTCTGGTTTTTGATAGATCATTACTTAGTCATTTGAATTTGAAACTTGTTAAATGTTGAATGATAGGACATCCGTTTCGGAGAATTGTATGTTGTGTAATCAGACAAATCTATCGTAGAACTGGTGATCTAAAAATCGTGTGGTAGGACAATTCGATGGTTTGTAGTTAGTTTGTGCCTAATGCATTTCTAATGATTGATGGCTTTCACTTTCCCTTTAATGTACCTGGATTTGTTGAAATGTGATCTATGAGTGAGTTATGTATGCATAATTGCATAACCTCAAGAATGTTTTCAGGAGACACCAAGAATTCGTAACTATAAAACTATTGATATTTAGGTAACAGGGTAGACTTCCACTTCCAGATACACATCAATGATTTCGGGTAGAAAAAAAAAGATTATCCAATGATTGAAAGAGAAAACTGTGTAATATCTAAAAAATACTGAAGTAATAATAGTTTCGTCATTTAGGATAAATTAGATTTCTATAGGATAACTTTTAATTTAATTGAGAATGGTCCCTGTCATGAGTAACCAAAGAACTAATTGCTAATATGGTTTCAGAAGTAAAAAACACCCTGCTGAAGTATAAAAATTTGATCGCATCGACTTTGAACAGAAGTTAACAGGTTTCTAATCCTTCAGTTCTTAATTATGCGGTGTACCAAAAATGTACAAATCTGTCAAGTGGGTGCGGTGCGACTAATTGTTGAATGACTAACCAAACAATTGACATACACTAAGAAAGTGATTAAAAATAACATATATAAAAAAACATTCACAGGAAACAGAATTCTTTCCAGATCAACATCTCTCTCTACAGACAGTACGAAGGCACGGCAATGAAAAATCCACTGTTGTCTTTCATAATTTGATTAGTCTTCACATACTTGAATTAGATGTGCAGAAAAATATCTGCAATTTTTGACTCGTAGAAATCTGAAGTAGTGGACTCTGATTCAACTCTCAACATAAATCTTCGAACATCGGGTTTACATTTGGAATTGAAATCAACAACGGGTTACCATTCTTTATGTCCTAGTGAGTAGAAGTAACCGGGATTCAGATATTTCACATCATTTTCCGTAACACAAAATGACAGGTCTAAACTTTTTTGTCCATAGGCACGTTGCAGAAGTATACCACTTCCTTCCTTTTTTAGGAAGATGTTCACATTTTTTTGTATAAAAATGGAGAGGTAGAAAGTAATACATTTTTTCTCAAAAATTAATCTATTCAAAAGTATACGTCTTCTAATTCAAACAAGAGTCCCGTGGCTGGAGTTCAATCAAATGAGCAAATAAATGGCATAACGTGTTGTCACCAATGACAAGTAGATTTGACACAATAATGTCTCAAAGTCGAAATTCTATGAATCACTTTGTAATGATATCCAGATTGGTGCTGAATAAGTAATAAGGTGCCTTGCTCCAAAACATCGGATGTCCGCCATTGAGAATGACCGTGTTTCATATAGATGAAATGTTTTCTCTTGTGTAGCAATCCTGTGAATGATATCTGATTCAATTCCATAACGAATGTTTGGAAGTTATTTTGAGAGGGCTTTTTTTCAGTTTGTGACTGAAAGTTGCTTCTTTGTATGAACTACACATCTTTGTATAGAGCTTATTTCGAAATTGATTGTTTTCTCTCTGTCTTCTGCTTCTTCCTGTCAATAATAGAGTCTAGTTTTGACATTTGGCCAGAGATATCGATACGCTACTACACATAATTTTCAATTTTCATGTTGCTTGGTAGACAAATTTGTCTTAGATTCAACTGAAAGAAAAGCATATGAACATCGAAACGAGTGTTCTATATATTCATTGGGATTCGGTAACTCAAGAAATACGTGAATTTAACTTGGAGAATGGCCCAATCAATTTTTTGTATACATTTTATATATATATTTCTTTCTTTCTTGGTTTTCTTAAAGTAATAAAATCATTGCGACAGACATTTTCATCAACACTCTTCAAATACAGATAGATGACTGCACAACCATAAAAAAAACGGAGAGAAAACAATAAAATTGCACCTTGGATAACGAAGGCATTAGTAAAATCAATTCACACAAAAAACGAATTATTCAAAGCAACAAAAAAGAATCCAGATGACACTGAAATAAGGACACAATACAACAGATATAGAAATGAACCAACGTCTTTAATACAAAAAACCAAATATGATTATTACAAGCTTCAAATAGGTATTAACTCTGCAGACAGCAAAAAACTTTGGAGCATAGTAAAGCAATTAACTGGCTCAGAATGAAAACACAAAATTGAATCATTAAAAAATGATTCAGATGAAATAATAATAAATAAACATGACATTTCAAATGAATTTAATTCTAAATTTGCTAAAATAGGTAAGACGCTCGCTGACAAAATTACTCGTGATCCAAAGTATAAATTGAATCGTACATCAATTCCCAACTCTATGATCCTATCTC
>WOGM01000089.1:3076-17894 GCA_015342125.1 Leptinotarsa haldemani | reverse complement strand
AATTGTCTCAGAAATCCAAAAATGTTACAATATACAGGGTGTTCCATTTAAAAATTCAGAACCGGAGCCATTTCCGCTGAAACCGGAAGTGACCGGAAAGTGAAAAATATGTGAAAACATTCCTCTCCACATACCATTCAACTATACCAAATCTCGTTTTGATACACCTAATAGTCTAGAAGTTATGACTTGTCTAATAGATTCGTTGACACCCGGTATATGTATAAAAAGTAGTTGAATATTTATTCTATTTCTTCCTACAATTCAAAGAAGAGAAATATCTGATTGGTGTGCAAGTGTAGGTATTGTCATTTGATTAACGTTGAAATCGTTGAAATATTTTTTGCCTTACAACTTTTCTAGCGAAGCCAAGCTTCGACATTGAATGTTGAACGAGATTAATTTTCTTCCTTTCCCTGAAATTTTCACTGCAAGGCACCTCATTTCAACTACTTCTCTGCGATGAAATAAGTTCAAATAAATAAAATCAGCTTGTTGCTTTCTATCAGTAACAGAAGTCTAACGGTTTTGGATTATATTTTATACTTTCAATTTATTTCTGAATGAATTTTTCCTTTGTTAATTTTATATTTTTTTTCCCCAAAATATGACTCTGAGCTACAATTCAACTCTCTCATATATTTACAATCTATCGTATCCTAAAAAAAAGGTATTGATAATATTCAAATGATTTATTCTCAACCTAAAACTAACATATAAATGAAACACCGGTAATATATTGTTTACGATTACAAATATAACTTTATTAAATAATTACAAATAAATGAAATAACGTTTTTGATAATAGTTGCTGGAACAAACATTTTTTAAATATCTGCTGAAGGGAACTACCACGTCAGCCGATGAAGATATTATGATGTTATCTAATGTTGATTTCATGATTCTCTTCTGCCTGAAATATGATCAAAGTGAATAAAAATATTCAAGGAAAACAAATCAACGTTTCCTCCCAATCTTTATCATATGTACTTCTTGGCTCAACTTCTTACCTTGGCATTCACTCTTCTTCTTCTTCTTCTTCGTCATCCTCTTCTTCTTCATCGACCTCGACTTCCTCTTCTTCCTCCTCTTCTTCAATTTCAGCTTCGATTACAGGCTCCTTGAGGTCGTCATCCTCATCAATGACTTGTTTGCCCTCCTCTTCGCCTTCTGGAGTTTCGGGGTCTCCAGGTTTTTTGCCAGGACGTTCGCCGAACCATTTGGGAAGTCTTGCTGTTAGTATACAAACGAAATGAACAATCAATAATAAGTAGTGTTGACAAGCGATCAATAAACAAATGATAAACTCATTCGAACAGTTATGGGAGTAGTCTCATCATTTTCTGACCTACAATATCATTTGATACCCAGTTAAATACCCCAAGAGGTACTACTACTACTAACAAGTGTAACGTTTAACTTAGCAGTTGGATTGTAATAGTGGATTTCACCAGCACTTTTGGACAGACTTCTGATTTGTTATCCTTCAATGTTCGGGTTGTTCCATATTATATTACTGTCAGTAGTCTTTTCAATTTATCTGTTAATTTCGAGTGTATGAGAACACCAACACATCTATTCATTTCTATCTTCAACAATAACTATCATTCATGCACTTTTTTCGGATATAATATATCGATATATTACAAAAAGTTGCTGCTGATAGAACTACTGCTGATAGAACTACTGACAGAACTCACAGATCGAAATTATGTTCTGTCAGTTGAACGCTGATTGGTTGTTACGATGAAAAATGTACTGATTCAAAATACAAACCGTAACAGGGAGTTTACTAAACGGGTCGATCATAAAAGTAATTTCACTCAAGTGCTGGTAAAATCCACAGGGCGTTTTGAAAAAATGTCAATAAATTTCTACTTGTTATATGATGGAATCGGTCGATATTTGATGAAAATCCATAACTAACGTATTCTAAAAGCACTTTATTGTGAAATTTTCACTAGATAAGTGAAAATCTCACAATAAAGTGTTTTTAGAATACGTTAAATTTCTACCTGTTATTAAGCAAAAGAGACCAAACCACTGACATAATAAGATAGTCCAAATTATGTGTCTCATAACGTCAACAAATTTCACTATAACATAAAAAAAATCAAAACAATCGAACGTTAAAAGTTCTAAAATTATTTGTTTTACCTCAGCATAAGTTTGTGTCAAGTAAAAGTAAACCTGAATTCATTTTCTTCACAAATTCATACTGCTGAAAAGTTTCTTAGACAAGTAGAAAATCAATAGATGACGAAAGATAACACGCTACAATGATACATGCATATGACATTTTCTAATTTTCGGAAAACAATCTTCATTTATTCCAAAATTCAATATTGAAATTCAAAATTTTGACTTCCGAATAAAGTCGGTGTTTTCCGAGAAAAAGAAACAAGCTTGAAAACAAATTTTGTTAAAACATTTACCCTTTTGTCTGGAATCGAACTGTCCAAATTTCTCTTTCCAGCTCTTTTCATTGGTCTCTTTAATGATTTCTTCTAATCCCTGTTAAACAACGGAAAACACACTCAAACAAAAAAGAAATGACATTGACAAATGAACATATAACAGATGTTTTAACATAAAGTAGTAAAAATAGTTGTCGAAAAAGTTGCAGAACTACAAAAAGACATCGTCTGACAAACAAACAGGACAAGACTTTCGAAATAAACGAGTGTATCTTCATGCACATACCATGCGGTCTGTTCATGAATTCCTCGACTCTTGCTCTCCAGATTTTTTCCATCTGTTCCATCAGGACCATATCAAAACCCTGAATTAAAAACAATATAGTTTGCTCTATATCTTCTACGAACCGATCTCATCAATATTGTTCTGATGTGTCCTCCTAGTGCCTTAAGACATAGAGCTATGGTGTCTTGTGTATTTAGTGGACTTGTAGTTTAGTGGTATTGATTCGTTATTAAGTTGGAACAAACATGATCGAAAAATGACTGGCAATAATAGATGTTTATGAATTACTCGACATAATCCATACATTAATTATTCAAATATTCTGTTGTTTTGGATTGTGTAGAAAACTTAATTGAAAAATCAGCCGCAACGAATACGACCGAAGCATGAATTCGTATATAACGTCTGTATATAACTTGAAATAGGTAATTTATGTGAAAACATGCGCTATCTGTTGTCAACAAGTGAAAGTTTCATAATTGGTTAAATTTGCTTCAACTATTAACTCAAGGAAAGAGAGTTCATTCTGTACGTGACATTGTATGTGTCAGATTTTCGAAAGAAACTTAAGTATCTCATCTTAATTTAAAAGACCAGTGTGACTTACCCCTTCGAATAGCTTCTTTTTGTCTCCATACGACCTCGTGTCAACACGACGTTCATATTTGGAGGCTACTTGGATTTTAGGCTAAAATGAGAAGTAAGTTTATGGAAATGAAATAACATTGACAACATTTTCGAGAAATTTTCGGATATGACGTGTTTTTTTAAAAATTTTTATTTGAGCCGTGTATCGCGGCTTTTGAAAAATGAAACACTTACCGGGTATTTGCCGGTTAGGGCTTCAGGGTCTAGACCCTTCTTCAAGGCTTTGTGCCTCAGCTGTTGTTTCTGTCTTTCTTTCAGCTCTTTAAGCTGTAAACACGAAATAATGTTATTCGTCGCCTCTAAAAAACATTTTAATCGAACTTACATCGTAGTCTTGACGTTTCTGCCTCTCTTCCAAGTCGTACTTTTCAGTCTCCAACTTGACGATGCATTCCCAAAGTTCTTGTGCTTTCAGACGGAGTTTATCTACGCCCAGACCATCAACGACCAAGGGCTTGATGCGGATGGAAAGGGAAATTTTCTTCTCTTCCTCGAGTTGCTCCTTGGTCTTGTTGCGTTCCAATTGAGCGGCAGAAAGGTTAGACTGTCGGAAGAAATCGTTGGTTTATTTTCGTGTCCTTCATTTGATATATTCGGTATATTGTTGAACATTCTGTAGTTTTCATTTCATTTTCTTCGGCGATAGGTTTCAGTCAGTAAACAGCTTTTAATTCAATATTGACAATGTGTAAATAAATTTCAACCTTTAACGCTTATATTCAATATCCCCGGAATTGCAGATAAAAATATACTATTGAAATATTTATAAAAGACAATTTAAACTATAATTTGACTACATTCAAAATGAATTATTTGTGAAAATCAAATACTTCTTTCTATTAAATCAGTTATGTCTGTAATCTTGAAATTCTTATTTTTTTCAGTTCAATTATTTAGGTATGTATTATAGCTGTTATAAGAAATTTGGTATTCTTAAAAACAGTCTTCATTAGATTCAAGCCATGCATCATGTCGAGTTTCAATTCGTAGAGGTGCAAGTTTGGTTGCTACTATGTAAAAAATGTACAATAGTTTTAAATATTTCAAATAATTGAAAAAATTCAATGTAAAAATACAATTCAAAAAACGCGACAAAAAATAATTATTTTTTGTTGGATCACTTGAAATCGTTTTTCTTAGAAAACGGGTTTGCGTACAAACCTCTAGTTAGTGCAGGAATATTTGTTTCTTCATGGCCATTGAAATGAGCTACATATCGATATAGATTTTCAAAATTTTGGGGTGCAGCTCCCTGCTGCCTTCTTTGCAAGGGTAAAAAAGTTGCAAATGCGTAAAGAAGAAGGTTCCTTAGTGATTGCCAAAATTTTGTATTTCTATTTCCTTTGACTTCGGAGATATTAGCCCGTACTGAAACTTTTCGTACACCCGGTATGTAGAGGGAAACTTCTTTTCATGGAATTTTACATATTAATGAAGAAGAAGAAACTTAAAATTTAGTCTTTTTTATATGTTACTGTTTCATTTGACGGTTTAATCATTAAATTGATTAGTTTTAATGGGTAACAATATTTAATAGATATTTTATAATATTCAAGAGTAGAATAAAAATAAATGAATCTAGTTATTTGGTAAGTCGAGAATGTTCGAAAATATTTTCTATACTTCTATTGTTTGGAAACGATAATTGTAGTTTATAATACAATAATCTTCAGTTCCTAATATGTTTTTCGATATTGAATCTTTGGCCAAAGACAGAGTTACAATTATGTGAAAACTATCTGAACAAAATACTTTTTTGATATGCTCTCTGATATTCTTTCATCTGTCAACTAAATATTTATATTCAAAGAGATATCCAGAAGGTAGACATAACAGTCAGTTCTAATTTAATCACAGCTAGAGTCTATTATGAATATCCTAGCTCTTGTATGTGGGAGAATAAATCTATATCTTATTGGTTTTAAGTCAAAAGTTTCAGAGTATTCGAAATCACATCCGAAAATGTTAGTTTTATATAAATTGAACAGAAACAATGCAACAGAGAACAAAAAAGGGCCAAACGTCACAAAGACTGCCACAAATTAAAAAAATCAATGAGTTGGTTTATTTATTTCCACCCACAGTTGTTTTCAATGATACAACTCTATCGATTGAAAGGCAGCATTCGATTGAATAGGCCTTTCTTAGTTACTCCTCAGTTACCTCTCCTATAATAAGTATATAGAACTTTGTTGCTTACTGAAGCATCCCTCTTGGTGATGGTGAAGTTGGGCCCCTTGTTCTTGTTCTGGTCCTTGAGGGCCTGCATCATGGCCTGACGTTTCTTCTCAGCCTCTTCGAGGCGTTGCCTCTTCTCCTCGATGTCGCGTTGTTTCTTCTCTTCGATCTCGCGAACACGACGTTCTTCTTCTGCCTTCTTCCTTTCAGCCATCTTCCTCTCCTCATCTGCGCGCGCGATCTTGCGCTTGGCCTGCTTCTCCTTCAGCTTCTTGAGGTCGTCCTCTTCCTTGGCGCGCTGCTTGCGCCATTCTGTGATGTACTCGCGCAGCTGCTCGTCGAGGTCGGACCTCTTCTGGTCTTGCCGTTTTATGAATTCTGGATCGCCGGCTCCTTCCCTGCGGGACCCCACAACATGATCAGAACGACGAAGCAATAACGTTTTGGGAAACGCATTAAGTACTGACGGATTTCGGGCCTCGCCGTTTCAAAAGTTTTGCCTAGTCTCGCTCTCGTTTAAGAAATAAAAGATCAGATTTGAACTGAAAGGGGTATAATTCAAAGAGAGATTAGTTGTTGGCAAATAAAGATTTTGGCTTTCTACCTCTCCATCTTGATAGTTACATCTGATTAATTCCATAACGAATGTTTGTACAATTCAGTGTTCGAATAAAAGTAGTTGTTTCGAAAGTACTTTTGCTTTCGTGTAATTCAATGTTTATATGAAAGTAGTTGTTTCGAGAAAGCTTTTCCTTCCAGATTGTCTAAACATCTGTGCATGACCTACATGTATTTGTTAAGGGTTTCTTTGAACCTAATTGCTCTCTTCCTTCTTTCGAAAGTTTCCCACATATTTCGAATTACCAATGTATTTTATTCTAATCCTTTCAGTTTCTTTTCGATGATGCTATTCAATATTGTATAAGTGGATACTGGATACTGGATACTTATTGATTCATTTTTCATGAAGAGATCGACACTCAACTCATAATTTATCACATCTTAGAGGATAACGAGAATCTCGATAAAAAATACAAATATTTTGAATCACTTCATTTTTACCAATGTAAATGCTCTTTATAAAAATATCTCCCAATATATTGGAATGAAAAAAGAAGTGCTATAAAATGGACTTCCAGATCTCATGATTCAACACCACCCGACTGAAGAATGTCTGGAAACAATAATGTAATCTTTAAATGTGAACTTCAATGTTCGAGAAGCATTCGAATCGCATCTTTACATATTAAAGAGGATAGTGATGCTTTTGAACAGTTTATGAAGTAAACGTATTGCTTTCTATATTCTGTAAGTTGCTTTTTTATTTTTTTTAATATTCGGCAATCTTGGTGGACCTTTTGAATAATTAACAATTTATCGTCTGCCCTTTCTATTTTATTTAAGTTGAGGTGGTTGCTAAAAAGTGTCTTTACCGCAACTGACATGGTTTTGATTATTCCTGAAAAGGCAACTGAACGAGAAATATTCAAAATTAATCTTCACCCTATTTGATGAGTTGGGAAATCTGACCTTTGCGAGATGAAACTTTTGAAACTTGTGATACATCTTTGGTTAACTCTACTTAATTCGTTTCGCCTGCCGTGGCAACATTCATCAAAAATCAAAAACAAAATTAAAAACAAAAATGCAATTGGAAGCAGTTTCCATTATTTTTGTTAAAAATGGCGTATCCACTAGTCCATCCATTCCTAGCAAAACGGATTATCACAAATTGAAAATTAGATACATACTTTGCTGGGTGTTTTTGAAGCTGAAAAAGCTTTCAACATTCGTTTATAGATTGTTATAAAAATAACTTTTTGTACATAAAATGAATACTTGAAGTAAAAAATAAAAGAAGAAACAAAATTTGAGGAATGCTTTAAATTAAAAGTGACGAGTATGTGGGAGTAATACTTGTAGTAAAAATTGTTAGGCATGGAATAATTACAATAATTATTTGAAAACCAAAAGATCTAATGAATTTTGAGGGACTGAATATTCATTTTTATGTAAAAAAAGTTATTCGCGATAACTGAGAGCAGCTCCAAGCGTTTAAGCTGCGATTTTTTTGCTTCTTTGTCACTTGAACTTACTCGACTTTGGTGGTAGTGGTGGTAGTTGTCCTATATCGTACATCACAAGGGGCAGGGGCGGGGTTCACGGGTAGAAAAAAAGGAAAAAATCAAAATGAAAAATATTTTCGTAAAAATATCAAAAATCAGAACACTAAATTACAGGGGAGCTACAAAAATTGTAACACACAAGTTTGATTACTGACAAAAACACGACCTTTGGTTGTAAGAGGGGTGGGGAAAAAACTTACGTTTTTCTGCAAAAGTGAAAACACAAGGTATCAATGAAAAGTCGTCAATTCGACGGCTACCCTGCTTTGAGAATCTTAGTTCAACTTATATTCTCTTCGAATGTTTCAAAACTATGCAAAAATGTTTATTCTATAAAAATGTTTCAAAATCTCAAAGAAGGCACACCGTTCAGAACCAAATGGTGTTTCATGAAACACAGGCTTGTTAACTCTTTTCTGTCTAGTATAAACTAGACCAATATTGACTTATTCTTTATCTTTAATACATCGAATTAAAATTATATTTTTCTTTCGTTTAATTAACTTTTAGACTTTCTGTATTCTGAAACGGCATGAGGTTCTCATATTTATTCTATTAATATATTACCAATTCCAACTCTATGGAAGTATTATTTTCATTAGAATAAATGTTCCTGATTCTATCCACTTGTAGAAATCAAGACCAGTATTTATTTTTCGTCATACTATTCACGCCAATATAAGTTTGCTGTTCAACCGATATTTCATCAGAAGCTTTTATGAATCTAAACGATGAGTACTTACGTTTCGACGACTTCATCTTCCTCCTCCTCTTCTTCGCTAAAATTTTAACAGAAACATTTGAACACAAGGACTAACATATTTCGTTGCAGTTAGCAACAAAGCTCAAGGGACACGAAAAAACGAAAAATAAATCAAACTAAAACAAAAAATCGTCGGGTAGGATTCATTGCGTTAAGCTTTCTTGTTGGTTTTTCGTAAATTTAACTTACGAGTAAACTTCTTCTTCGTCGGACATGGTTATAGGGATTTAAGTAACTCTGTAACGAAAAAGGATGATTTATCAATGGTTGCCGTGTCAATACTGAATAAAGTTAAATCGGTCCATAATATAAATAAAATAGCGGCCTAAGAAGTTCTCGAAACTTGGACGTGGAACAAACAATGTGGGATATATTTAGGCCGAGCTATGAAGATTCTGCGAATGATTGTATTTTTTTTAGTCCCATAGAATATTTTTTCATGTTTATTCAATTAATCGAAAATGTTTGCATTCCATTATGTCACATGCAGAAGACTAAACTGCTCTACAAAAATGTTTTAGACTATAATTAAACTCCTACACTGTTTTGAATCAACGTTGATATTCATTATTGGTCAAAATATAGTTTATTTTGTCTTCCTCATGTCGAAAGCTAATAAAAAGAATTATTAGATCGGGTACACCTGTCTAATTATAATCGAATAACGGGATTCTTTCAAAAGCTCGTGCCAGGGTACTCGATGAGAAAGATGCTTTGATTCATTTTCAGCTTCAATCTCTTTTGTAAACATTAATAAATAGTACACAATGTTTAGATTATTTACAAGTTCAACTTCAATAGGCGAATCCAGATATTTGGAAATATACGAACGAAGTCATTATTTTTCCATAAAATATAAATGAATGTTTAGGTGGGAGTATTATGCGAGCACAAGATTCTGGCTGGGCCATCCAAAAGTGAAAATTACACCATCGGCCGACTGTGGACGTATTTGGCAGCGCTCATTGGAAGAGTTTATTCTTAGAGTCAACGTCTGTTATTTTACCCAGCTAAAAATAAAACTTCACACATAAACTAGCAAAATTAGGTTCATATTTGTATACATAGTATTGAACTTTATTAGCTCTGGATGAAATAATTTTATACTTGATTCACCTACACACCTGAATATGTATGATATCAAAACTGGTGTTTTCATAATGTTAAAGTATAATTTTTTAGTTGATATTTTTGGTGTTAGGATCTTCCACATTTTATTAATATTAGAAAGGTGGAAAAGAAAAGTACTGAGCATTGAAATGAAGGAAAAGAACACCAAATTATTCTGCAAATTGTTGACCAAAAAACTGATTAGTCTCCACAATTTATGACTTTCAAATATTCTATGTATTTTTTCCAAATGTTGTTTCTAAATGTTTCCTATAAATACTCAATATGGGCGTTGGTAAAATTCATTGTCAGTTATTATAGAACATTAAAATGAGCCTTCTAGTGGATCCAAAGTTCTTCGAAGTTATTTTTGATTTTTATATCCAGAAAGTTGAGAAGGGTACTTTTTTTTAAGAAATTTTTTGAAATGAGTTGCATATTCTATTAGAAAAATGTAACACATGAAGCATTATGGACGGTGATCTGTATTGATTTATACTTGCTCATCATCATTACATCGTCAAAAACCAAGACGAGCTCAAGTTGAAGACTTTTTTTTACCCGACAAAATAATATTTCGCATTTTTCATAATAATGCAGACGATGCGAGCGGTTAAAAAATGCTTGTTTCGTCACTTGCATTGGTAGTGCACAATATAAAAGTTTCGGAGCGAATATGCATCGTCAGACTCGAATTCGATTGTTAGTATATCCTCAAAAAGGAAGCGTATTAAGCTGATGGCAATGAAAAGTAGACTTACAGCAGACGACAGAGACGGTCCAGGAGCACCACACAACTCAGGGAGCCCGCAGTGACTGCTTTAATTGTAGCTCAGATTCCCGGAGAAGAGTCGCAGGTGCGTGCGCAGCACACCCACACCTCGCTGGATATTTTTATTTAGAAATAGATAGAATAGACTAGTTTTACGTTTCTATATACCTACTTTTGCATATTCCTGTGTATTTTGTAAAGGCGATACCAAAGCGACACCCTATCAGGCTGTTGATCTCATTCGAAACAACGGATCGATCAATCTGATGAAAATCTCGTATGCGTACGAAACTAGTTTTTATGGAAATGCAAAACGCTGCAGGAATAACTCTTAGGGTAAGACTTGTGCAGAAATGCCGCTGTGAAAATCGTCTGGACAGGTTCATTTTCAAGGTTGCCATTTTCCGAGAAAAGACATTTTCAAAAAGTGAAGGTGAATGGAACTGAACCTCTAAGTGATAGACAACTGTAATTTTTTGCGTATTTCTGATAAACGTTGTTTTCAGATCATTGAAATGACTAAATGACAAATTTTCTATGGTGTCTACAGAAGCGTGGAAAGTTCCTAAGCTTACATCAATTCTGAAGATTGCTTTCGATATTGGATTTTAAGTCTGGTAAAGGGTTCTGCTCAAATATAATTCAGCAACTATGGAGTACGCTTGAGAGCATATGCATGATGATACATTTAGATTGGGGACACCCCAAAAACTCGAGATTTTAACAATTTTTTTTCGAAGTGTCAATAAAGGGAATGTCATTTCAATTTTCAGGGCATATTACGATACATTTTTTATTCAAAATGGAGAGATTGTATACGCGATTTTTTCATGGTTTTTATGTTTTTATGGCTCTTAAAAATGAGTTCTAATAGCTCATGTAGAATAACCAATTCAATACATTTTTTGGTGCCATCTTCACAAATCCTGGATTTTTCGGTGTCCATAATCCTATATTATTGCCTAATATGTATTGAAGTGAACGAGCAGTTTTGAAAACTTAGGTATAGTTGTTATTGTTAGGTATAATTGTTAGTATAATTTCAATGAAAGTCTGTGAATGATGATTTCAGTACCTATTACTTTCACTGAAATGCAAACCTGATTTTTAAATGATCTTTTCAAATATTCTTTTTGTTTTCAGCCTATCTTCTTGCCAATCAACAAGATATTTGATCATATTTTTCCAACAATCTTTCTCCAAAAATACCAATTGTATAATATCCAAATCAGTGCTATTTTTATAACTTAACTGCTTGCTGCCATCAAACGAGTTGAAATAGTATCAACTGAAATTAAGAAATCTCACAAGTCGTGATTTATAAATTTTACAAATGAATATTACTGGGATTAAACTCCAGTAATATTCATTACTACATCAAAGGTTCCAAACAGTGCATCATCAGTAAATTTTACAAATAATCAACTTATTTTTACGATATTTTTAGTTTTGATGGTCGGTAGAAGTAGAATAGGATATTCACTGAATTTTTCAGAAAAATTAATAATTTTTTTAATTAAACATCAGTTAAGAATAACAATCTCATTTTATTCAATAAATATTTATATATAAGTATAAGGTCAACCCTATGAATTCATCAAGGAGATTGAAAATGAATAGTATTTGGGAATAATATTAAATGAAGTAGATAAAAAGGAATAATATTTCAACAACTTTCATAGAATAGACCCTCTATTTAACAATTCACAACATCCAAATAGATAAAAAATCTCATGTTAATAACAAATACTATGAATACTATTATTATCACCATTGTGTCAAGTGCACTTTCATCACGAATTATATACAAATAACAATATCGAAAGTTAAAGAAATCGAGTATCTGCGCTCATAAAAAATGTTCGAATTGTTTCAGAATTGTAAGTACATATATTGTCTCTAATATTTTGTTGTACTCAAACAATCATTTCATTTGCTACTGTTGCAATGACTGAACATCTTCACCATTTTTCATTAGTGATTCATATCGAGCAAGTCACTTTATTTCAATAATTTAGTATTTTTCGAAAAATATGCCATTTGCCGGTCAATTCTGAATTTGTAAAGTTTGAAAATTATGTCAATTATTTTTCAATTTGTTACATGGATGGATGCTACATGGTGCTAGACGTGCTGAAAGCGGTTCACTAATAAAAAATATACAAAATAGCTGCAAATGCCACTCACGTTAAAAAAACTAATGAATCAAAAATAGAATATATCACACCGTGCACTGTTATGATCTCATCGTTTTCATATTGTTTCAAGAATAAAAATCAAAATAGACCATATATATTATGAAGAATCGTTTTTAAAGTTCCAGATGACAACTTTCGATAAGAAATTCTTCGGCCAATTCAGTATCTATTTCTTCGCAACCAGTTCACGACAGAATCAAGATGTTTCGTTTTCCAGTTGATCTTCACTTTAATTCTATCAACCGTGCTCTGAAGAACTCCAGCAACTGACTTCAGATCGTTTTGGTGCAGCTTGTAGAAGGTAGTAAGCTGAAATTGATTAGTAAGCGAAATTATTTCTATATTGACCAATCTATGATATATGCAAGAAATATATTTCAGAAGATCATATAAATTTGTGAATTATGTCGGTTTGACCATCACTGCAAATATTTCATATACAAGATCTTACATCTTCCAAATCAGCTTCTGTAGACAACTGACCAATGAAATCGTGGAATATGGAACTTAAAACCAAATAGACCTCTTCGTACTCTTTATAGATCCTATCCCAATTGAGTCTAAGGAACTGGAAGCCCGTCCTTACCCCAACGGAATGGCTGATGGACTGCCAAACGTAAGGAATGTACTCCAGACTAATGTTACCACTGAGCGAATATTCCAAATATCTAAAATCAATGGTGAATAAAGAATGAATCAAGAAAAACTGTCTCGGATAATATTCACCTGTTAATTAACCACGGGTCATAAGAACAACCCAAACTGAGGTAGGCTGTTTGCAAGTCTACCGAGGATACGCTCGGAGACAGGGTCCTATTCCACAGAAAGTCCCATTCTAGAGGTCCCCCCGATTTGATAGCGGTGCACTGTGCTATGTACCGGTAGTCTACAGATATTCTGAAACATGAAACAAAAAATTATACAGTGATATCAAAGAAGGAGGCAACACCTTTTCTTTATCAATAAACACCCGAAATTAGACTTTTGTGATTGGAAGGCCAGTTGCTTTGATAAGATGAAGTCTTCAATTGTTGGTGAAGACGACACCATGAATCGGCTTACCGTTGTGTAGCTGCAAGCGTAAAGTGATTATTGCGGATTTAATGTGGGCTTTTTGCTGAACGGGGTTCACTTCGGTGACAACGTTGTGGTTACCTCATTCCGTGTGGAAAACCAAACCAAATTCATCAAGTAGGATGCAATAAATATCAGTGAACACAGAATTATTTCCCAAAACATTATTTTTATTTTGAGAAATACTTCGAAAATATGAATTAATATTCACTACAAATTACCTAACTAATTTCATCCATTTATTGTAAATAAGATAAGGGCGATAAAAATGTATCCGATTGAGATACCGTTATGAAAAAAGATTTTAATGCCGAATGACTCACGGATTGATGGAATCGGGATCGTCTTGCTGCATCCACTCGAAATACTGGTTCCTGGCCCAAGAGATGCATTTGCCGTACCGCAGCTTGCAGGCAGACGTGACGATGTGCAGCCTCAACAACTTCTCGTTTTGTGTGTCGTAAACCTTCTGCTCGGTCGTCAGCTCGTTGAACATCGGCTTCACGAGCTTCAGCAGGAAGTTGTCGTACAGTCCAGAGTACTCATAGTTGCTGATGATGTCTCTGAGATCCTCCATGTTTCGGAGGGCGCTGTACCAGGGAATATAATTGGGCTCTGTAATGTAGAGGTATTTCACCAGGTCGAAGGCTATGGTGTAGTTAATGTAGCCGGCGTCGGCCAGGTGGAAGGCATCGTCGATGAGTTGACCCCTGTTAGCTACTGGTATGGAACCCGGGCTTCTTCGGAGCTGGTAAATCAAGAGTTTCCAGTTTTCTGAGTCGTAATTTACCCTGTAGAAACCTGTTGAAAACGTATAGATGATTAGCCAGTCGCTACAAATTTCAGGAGATAGCCGACGCGACGTCAAAATCCGGGGAAATCTTATATTGAATCAAACGGAGAACGAGATGGTAACGTTTCCTCTAAAGCATTTATACATTTCATGTCTGTATAAGTGTTTGTCCTTAACTTATTCAAGAATTTTAACTTTTCGGACTAAGACAGAGACTGGTAAGAAAATGTTAATATTGCGCACGTTGTCAAGTACGTACTTCTTCTTCTTCTACAACTAATCTAATTCCTACATCTAGAAATACTGGTTGATGAGTTATCTGTATTCAGTTGATGGTGTTTCGTTGATGGTGTTGATGGTGTTTTGGATTTTGAGAACGAAACTTTCCGAAACTGTATCCGTTTTGAAAAAGCCAAGTATCAAAATTTTATTTTTACAATCACTTACTTTATT
>WOGM01000088.1:0-17448 GCA_015342125.1 Leptinotarsa haldemani | reverse complement strand
TAGGCGTACACATTCTCGTACACAGCTGCTCACGTTATGGCCGGAAGTATTCAATTTCTTCCTTATGATTTCAATTGTAGGATTCTCATTGCTTTTGTTACAGTCGTATATTGTTTTTTTAATGATTTTATTAGATAAACATCTAAAGGTTTTGGTAATCCCGCATTAAATCGCGTCTTGCGTTCATAAGGTTTATTTTTGACTATTTTACGTACAGTTGAGAAAGGAATTTCGGTTAAATCTGATGTTGCTTGTAATAGTTTTTTTTCTCGAAACCAAACTTGATATGTAGATTCTTATATACATTGAAACATCTTCTCTGTGTTTCAATATTCAAATGCATCCGAATCTTATTCACTGGTATGTCTTTTTCACCAGCGCACCAGCACACTCATTATTACTATTACTACTTGTCCAAGGACGCCACAATTTAAACAAATAACAACAATTTTAGGTAATTATAACTTCACCAATATCGAATTTCAACACTCAAATTGCGATCAGTTCCTGAACTGAACATGACAACACGACTATTCTAACCATCCCCACATTCTATTGGTCTATTCGGTTAGTAAAAATTATCCAATACGAACCGCCAATTCTTCTGTTCACGAGGACTAATTCGTAGCGGCATTATTCCGTTCTATATTGGTTTTTTTGGCCTTTGAGTTCGCCGAAGCTTTAAGCCAATAAATTAATATTCTGAATAATTTAATTTTCTGAATATTGAACTTTTAACCCCTCATATCTTCAAAAGCATGCCCTTTAGGTCAAAATGAAAACTTTCTTCATCGATGGACGATAGGGAGCTACCACATCATGGAATATTTCAGAATTGTCCCCAATGATCCAGGCTACTCCTGAACAATTCACAAAATTCCAGAGTATTCCAGTATATTCTGGAATATTGTGGAACTAATTCGTAGCGGCATTATTCCTTTCTATATTGGTTTTTTTGGCCTTTGAGTTCGCCGAAGCTTTAAGCCAATAAATTAATAGTAAAAAATATTTTTACTTTGCTTGCTTCTTTGTTTTTATTGTACTACACAATTTATATGATTAAAACCTTGTCGCAAGATTTACTCATTTGTTTCTTAGAATTATAACATGTTAGGAATCACACGTTAAAATGTAAGACCTCGTTAGTCCTTAACTCGCACTTCTGAGAGTTGTCGTTCGTATGGGGGCGACAGCTGATTAATGGAAAAACAGATTTTAAACAGATTTTTTTAACTTGTTTTTATGTTTTTTTTAATTTTGTTAATTGCAATTTCCTTTTTGGTTGTTCAATTTTCAATTTTTTGCTTATTTTTATTTCCATTTTACATTATTTCTTCTTGCTCTGTGGTCTTTTTCATCTTCTATCTTATGATGCACTGTTTGGAACCTTTGGTGTAGTAATGAATATTACTGGAGTTTTTTCCCAACACGACACGTGTTTCGATCACCAAGGAATCATCTTCAAAGGAGAAGATTAAAACATCTTAATCTTCCTCTTTGAAGATGATCACTTGGTGATCGAAACACATGTCGAGGTGTTAAAAATAACGATTTGGTGTTGGGAAAAACTCCAGTAATATTCATCTTCTATCTTGATTATTTAATTCGTTTTATTGTAATTTCAATTCACGTTTTATTACTTGATATAATTAATATTTCAGCTATTCATTTCAATTTCATTTGTTCTTTCAGATATTTTAAATCATATTAGAATTATATTAGACAATGGAAGTTCGAACGAGTAAAATTCACCTTGAAACATTATCAACCACTTTCAAATGAAATAAATATGAATCTGTATGTTTCAAACTCTTGAATGTTCCATATAAATATTTCTAGTCAGCGAAACTTCAAACGTGAAGTTGATGTAAGCATTATCAAAGATTACACAGTCGGGACCATCCTGGAATATTCCAGGATGGTCCCGAACGTTCCAGATTATTCTCTAACATTTTACCACATTCCAGCATATTTCAGATTGTTCCAATATTATGAAATTCTCTGAATAGTGAGGTTTTAACCCCTCATATCTTCAAAAGCATGCCCTTTAGGTCAAAATGAACGATAGGGAGCTACCACATCATGGGATATTTCAGAATTGCCCCCAATGATCCGGGCTACTCCTGAACAATCCACAAAACTCCAGAGTATTCCATTATATTCTGGAATATTGTGGAATGTTTTCGAATACTATCAATTATTCTGGGTTGTTCTAGAACGTTTTAGGGCGAAAATACAGCCGTTAAACCTTCGGACGAACGTCTTTCCGGGAAAAACGATACAGTACTTTATGATTGCTGATCTTATTTGCATAAGACAGTTCTGTATCATTAATGATCCCCTTTTTAGGGAATTGCTTGGGAAGTATGGATTTGAAGTAACTATTGGTATGAAGATAGACAACGTATTGAAAAACGCATAATCTAATATATATTTTATTATTAACAAATAATATAAACCCTCTATATAAAATTGGTATAAAAATTTACCAAATTCAATACCAAAGCTTCACTTAATTATTTATAAGATAATTATCCTATCACAATTTGTAAAGCACAATATATGGCATGAAAAAACGTTATCACATAAAAATTAGTTTTTATCTCGCCCTTCGTCCATTTTATCAAAGGTTTATACAAGATTGAACAAAGTTCAAAGAGACCATGTAATCACTGACTCTCAAACAATTTATCCAAAAGGGTGAAGAATAATTTGTGGGGCAATCCCTTAGATATTTGTTGAATATGTGTATGGATTAACTTGTAACTTTCTTCTTCATAACGAGCGTAGGTAGCCGGAAGTCCCAATTCTATATACAAATTCTTTATGACTTCTACAGATTCTTCACCCGGTTTCCCGTAATATTTCTCCATTATTTTCTTCTGAGAGGGATTCGCTCTTTGTAGAGCAACTACTGCCAACCACGAACATTTCCCTTCATTGATGTGGGAGCCAAGTTTCCATGTTACCTGGCTGTCTCCAAAACAGTTCAAAAAGTCTTTCTGGAAAAAAATGAAAAATGTTAGCAATCATTCGCAATGATAATAGTAGTGCAAAATGTTATTATGAGTTATTTATATCTGAATTCAGCAACTTGTATAAGATATGTTAGTCTTGTAAAGATTACAATTAAATTTATGAATTTCATGGTAGGTGTTTTCTCATAGATCATTAATGGCATTGTTCTGAAACACAGAAAACTGCAGAAAGATGAAATGGAGAACCACTAATTTCGAAATTAGTGAGTAATTATAATTGGAAATAGGTCCACCGAACAATTTTCAAAAAATTCAGCAAAACGTTTATCAGTACCAGTACTATTCAATATCGCCCCTACTTGGAAAATGCCATCAAAACGAAACCTCTATTCTGAATCTGAAAATACTTTTGTCAAGTATTTTGATTTACTAAGAGGACTTCGAACTTGAGGTAACGAGAATCCTAATAAGGGCAAAAAAAGAAAATGACGGGCCAATAATGCCGAAAGTAAGCAAGTAATTTGCACTTTACCAAAAAAGTTACCTCCAAACCTCCACATCAGTGTAAATAAATGTTCGATGTCAATGTTCCATCTTTGTCATACCTTCCTATATCTGGATAATTCGCAAGACACAAGTCATTTCAAAATCCTATCATTCCATGACAAAATATTTTTTTATTTATTTACTTTTAATATGTGCAATAAACGTGAGAATTACTTTTCTTTATTATATATATTTATATTGTTGACAATAAATGATACAGAAATGTATTCAAAACTTCTATGTATTTGTTACTAAACTATTGGATTATTACGATGATATGAAATTGATATTATGTAAGAAATTCTTATTAGGCTAGCCGCACACTAGCAATATGCAAGCGCATATTGCCAATTAAATAGCTGCGAAACATTAGTTTGCGCTCTCTTTTTTAGAAACAGAAAAAATATAGACTGTTTTGAATATATCCATTGATTATAGTACCAGTCACTTTCATAAACTTTTTTTTGGGTGTCATCGGCCTCGACCACCTTGGTCATTAGCCTCGTGTCCTGGGTAGGCAATGTTAATAACTTCCCGAACCACCTAGGGAGCATCATGGCTATTCGCAGAATCATAAACTTATTAACAGTTTGGGAAATATCATTATTTTCAAATAAAATATGCATAGGGGCAAAAGTGTGCGGAAACAAGTTTTAACATTTGCGTTACATTTTGCCAGCAATAATTCAGTTGCTAGGAAAATCAAACGTTTTAGCATTTTTCGAATGTCAAACTAAATATATACAAGGATTGGAAAAAATATCACAAGTTTATTCACAGAATGCTTGGGTTTCAAGAAAATATTATTGAATTATATTGCAAATTTGATGAAAGGTTCTGATAAAGTGTGAAAAATGAAAACTTATTCACCGCAGAATGATTACTAGTTGTCAGAAAAAACAAAGTGAGGTCAAACGACAACTAAATACTGTCCATTTATATGAAATGGTTATTCAACTGAAAAAGTATTACAATATACTTGAATTTACAATTACACAGATGAGGGTATGAAACGGCTAGGATCTTTAGTCTCATTTAATAAGTAAGCTTTATTAATTTCTTGTGCCACATCTAAAGCATCATGCTTATTTGAATAATCAAGGTAATAGTCAACATTTTAAGGATATGACAGCGACGAAAAATAATAGGTTTGTGACTCTAAATGCTATTTTAGATTATTTTAAATTTGAGAATCATGCCAAATATCTGATCAAATTAAGTAGCAATGGGGACTATATGACCAAAATGCCTTAGAGTTTGAAGAGAATCTATACAGTTTTGGGAAAAAAAAATATATGAAATGATAAAAAAAAATCGCTAGCAAACTTGGAATCTTGTTGTTGGATTATATAAACTCATAAGAGTACAAAGGGTACAAAATCAGTGGAATATCCTTCAGCTATATTTAACAGTCGAGAGAATGAAATCATCATTATACCAAGAAGGATAAACTATTTTGCATAGTAAGCTATTTTATAATTCATTGATTCTTTATGACATGTAGAGTACGGCATCTCTCAGGTAGAGAATAAACAGTACCAAGTTATCAACTAGGCACTTGATATTTTACCGTTATTCATTTCATTTATTTTCACTAGTTACTTGAGCGATGTAAAAGTTTCTATCGAAAAAATAGTTTATGTGAGAATGTATCAAATCTTTCAATACAATAGTAATGCTCATCTATATTGGTTGATTTCCCACTTTTATGGGTAACCTAAATAAAAAAATCTATTAATTTGAATAATGTTTGAAGATAAGGTTCATTAAAAAAGAGTTGTCCATATCCATATCCAAATATAAGAAATCAAAGACAATAATGATTGTACGTAAATCGAGTCCAAGAAAACTCTCATACTAGTTCTTGCGAGAAAATCCTGAATTTTCAAGGAATCATATTATATATTACCCTTGACATCACCCAGAACCACAAACACGAAGGGACGTAAATAGGTAAAAAGATTACAAATAAATATGCATTTTGTTAGATAACTCTGGCTAATAATGTGTTTAACCCAGTAGCTGAAAATTCTGACTCTAGTAATACACACAAGTAACAATTAACAAACATAATAGTTGTACCAAAATTGGCATAAAAATATGGCATTATTAGAGAGAAAAACGTTTAGCAATACTAACCTGAATTTGATAAAACTGCCCCAGTTCCAAAAGGATTGTCTTCGCTTGTCTGTGTTGTTCGGGGTCATACATTTGGGCAAGGTACATAGCTGCTCCGACGGGCAATTGGAAGCTGTGGTAGCCGGTCCTGTACTTCATGATCAAATTATAATTTTTCATCGTGAACTTGCTCAAATCGGAACCTGCGTTGTTCATGATAACGCCGTCAAGAGATTTTCCCATTGAACACTTTAGCGTGACGTCATGGAACAACTCTAATATCGGAACGTACGAGGGGTGATCGAAAAAATATTTCCTCAGTATGGAGTAAATGCTGCTTTCTAGTAATGTGCCGTCGATAACTGCGTTCATACCGACATTTTCGTTCCTATACCAACAAGGGTTGTTGCGTCTCACCTCTGAATTGTCGATCACGTCATCTACAACAACACCAAAGCCTCTAAGCTGCAACAAAGAAACAGTGAATTTCACGTTTGGTAAAACTATACCTCAGTAATTGACAAGCAAGCAAGCACTTCTAATATAACAGCACAACACTGACACCAAAACTACTGAACATGCACTCGTGATTACGGCGTTGTCGAAGTTATGAAAAATAGAATAATTTTCGTATTGGATGAATCTGAAATCATAATTATCTAAAGAATTTTTTACCTGATATTAACTGGCTCCCATAATGAACTGGATGAAGTCATCTAAATAATCAAAGTTTTTTTCATTGACAATAATAGATGGGACTAAATCATCAGTTGAACTATTTCTAGGGAGCCTCTCAACACCTTGATAGAGGAGCAGCATCAACAAAAAATTCGAAAAAGTCTTTGTTCAATTTTGGGGTTGTACCAGTTTAATGCCAGGTATATTGACGCTTTTTCAGAAAAAACGCACTCACTACGATAACTCGATTTCAAAGACGGGTGAATGGCATATCAAAAACTACTTCAAAAATCGAAATTTAACTCGTGAATACGATAAAAATTCAAGAATAGTGTTGCAAATGTTCCAAGGAAATTTCAAAATCAAACAGAAAGTAAAAGAGCCTGATTAATTTGCTCATGGAGGCACATGGAGGCACAGAAGAAATTATCTTCGAAGTTATCATATGAAATAATATAGTCAGTTTAGTTGAAACACATGCTGTTGATTAGATTAGAAGGAGTTATAGGTTGAGTGAAAGATTATTGAATTTATCATGGTTATTATATTATATAATAAACTCACATTCACTGAACAAAAAACTCACCCCTGAATTGTGAAATATTCTCCCATTTTTCATTAAACTTCTTATGAAGCACCTTTGAATAAAATAACACAGTAAACATCCCTCATTGAAAAAAACACTTTTTTTACCACAGATTATATGGCAAAGGTTTGATCTGAGTAGATTTGATCTAAGTAATCAGTTTCTATTTTCAACATGAATGTTTCTCTCGAATCAGAAGAATTTTGCGGATTAATCTCCTAAGAGCAAGAGTTCAAGTAGTGATGTGTCAAACGGAAATAGATTAGGATCAAGATGGTATTCCGAAAGTTTTCCAAAAATGTATTCAATAACATATTGACAATGTTTTGTCGTGTGATGATAATTAATTTCCACTCTCTACAACATAATGAAATAGCAGTATTTCACTTTCAAAAAATATATTTCACTGATCGCCCTAATGTGGAATGGATCTGATAAAAACAATTTTTCACAACACAACTCAAAAACACTATCTGCAGAAGCGTGTTTTGTCAACCAAGTTAACAGTTCTGATGTCCTGATAAATCGGTTAAGGCTTTCGCGGCCGAGATTTTTGGTGTTACTATATCTAATCGGGTTTGAAGGCCGTCGTAGTTTGGAACTGCATCCTTCAACGTTTCACCAGCACGAGTGGCTGGCTTTATCAGATGTTTATTTATCTTGAATCATCGGGGAATCATCAAGATGAATAAACCTCTAAAGGAGCCAGCCACTCGTGATGCCGAAACGTTAAGATGCAGTTCCAAACTACGACGGCCTTAAAACCCGAATGAAGATAGTAATGCTGAGTTCTGATGTTGCTTACTTAGACAGCGAAACGTGTTTCAGTTCTGTTGTGAAAAAAGTATTTTTATTACATCCACTACTCCTCATCATCATCAGTAACAATTGATGCGACCTATTTCCAGTTCTTGACTTCAACTCGAGAGTTTTTTATGGTTGTATCTTCACGCATTCAAGTAGCACTTCATTGTGGGATTTTCACTGAACAGTTCACAAAACCTCAACACGTGTTTGATTATACAATAGCTTCCTCGGGCGTATTCATACTTACACGTCATTGTATGAACGCGCCTGATTAGCTATAGTATAGCAAAACATGTGATGCGGTTTTGTTAACTGTTCAGTGACATTCTCAAAATAAAGAATTGCTTGAATACGTTATGGATTTGCATCAATTATCGGTTAACTACACCACATTCATATTTTATGTTGCGGTAATGAATACGTTTTGAAATTGAACATGTTATTATATCAATTTTTTTGTCAGAAACGGGTACCTTACATATCCTTATTTTTTAGACATACGAGTATATTCTCCATATTTATTAAATCTCCAATTTTTATCAATATTCATTCCAAGCCGTTACATGAGCTTTGCAATTTTCACTTCAAAATTAGATTTTGTTCATTTTCATTAAAGTATAACTTGATGGTGTGAATATTTTCATTTACCGATGTTTTACAATACTGATTGATCAAATGTCATATTTGGACTTAATTTTGTTACTTTTCGAACACTACTGTCACAATTGCTGTTTCTGGAGCATTTTCTATTTCAAATTGCTCATCGTATAGATACTTATTTAGCATATGACTTTATAGTTATTTTGATTTCTTGATTTCATTTTGATAATTAAGTATTGTTTGCCATTAAACAAAAATCAGATCATCCCAAGAAACCAAGTGTCAGAAACTTTGCAATTTTAGCTTTGTTTTTTGGTACAATGTTTTAAATAGTCGCGAACTATACAGTCAATCAGAAATACTCAGTAAAAAATTGAATTTATGGAGAACGAATTATATTCTTGCTATTATAAAACGTCATTATAAAATCTCGAATATAACGGTGACTCTTACGCTAGTTGCACACACACCGATTTTGGACGGCCAGTATACAATCGGTCGATATTTTATTGGTAGCGGGTGCTTGCACACTCAGCGAATTTTGACCGGTCAAACAATCAGTTTGTGAGTATAAGTGAGTTTTAAATAATTTAATCTCAAATTTAATTTTTGACTTATATTTTTGAGTTTTAAATAATTTAATCTCAAATTTTATTTTTGAATATTTCTGGGACAGCTGGCGATACAGTGGCAGTGGACGACTGCTCACCGGTATTTTATCGTCGACGATCACCGGTAGGCGTGTGTGCCAGGTCCCGTTTCCATATGTAGTTCACTATTGGAATTTGTACGTCCGATATTTATACCGGTCGTCCAATATCGGTGTGTGTGCAACTAGCGTTAGACATTTGACATGCTATCCCGTTCACCTTTGCCATCTTGTAACTTGATAAATTCTATTTCATTACACCGATTTTCAATTTACTTGTAATAGTTTAGCAAAGTGCATCTGCGAAACTAATCAAATTTTATAATTTGATTTGAGCAGCGGCCCCAGGAACTCCGCATTCCTGGTATCTGTTACATTAAGATATCAAGATAATATCCTTGATTTTTAGGCTACTTAAATTTCATTCATGTCTTGAATTTTGGTTATGGTTTCCCGATGTTCGTTACATAAAAGGAGAAAACATCTTTAACGAAAGTATGTTCCAGTATTCGTACATTAGACAAGTTATATGTCAAATCTAGCTATTGCAGAAACTAACATATTTTGAAACAAATAACCATTCCTTACGCAATGCAATATGCAAATCCCACCCACACAATGCTTTGATATTCTTCGAAGGAAATCTTATATTACTATCCAATTATTATAATCCACTTAAGAAACCCCATCGAACCATTTAAATACAACTAGCGATCTGGTCGTCTCCACTTCTGGTGGTGTAATATCAGAAAATAGACTCGAAACTTCAACGTTCACCGCGAAAAAAGTTTAATCGTACTTTTCGAATCAACCGCAAATGGTGGTTGCAGTTAAAGTTTTCAAAAAGACAACTCCCAATGGTAAGGTCACCGTTTATCTGAGCAAGAGAGACTTCATTGACCATCTCACCCGAACTGATCCGATAGATGGCGTGGTCGTTGTTGAAGATGGCTACCTTCAGGGCAGAAAGGTATTCGGACAGGTAAGTGGACTTTTAAAAAGAGTTGCTAGACATGTATACAGATTGTCCAGTATTATCCCATTATCATACAAGGCGTTCTATTTAGAAACGAGAATAGTAAAATATATGTATGCGAGAGCGGCAAAGAAATATTCTTGTGCTTCTGTTATATATTTAATAATATGATAATAATCATTGAAATGATCTATTCAAACTGTTAGTAATTCTTATTGAAATTGAACATTTCTATAAGTTGTACTGGAAGGAAAGATTTTTCCAGCATCCACAGGTGCTGTTATAACATTACCAATTCAGTCGCTGACTATCTCTGAAATACCAACATCTCTAGGAAAAGAGTAAGTCATGGCAAAGATCGGATAATTCAGTGAAATCATAAGCATGTCTCAAGAATATTTCGAGCAAAATGGCTACTCCATGCTAAAACAACGCTTGTGAAAATTGATAATTTGTCGAACAAACCAGAAAATGGTAACAAAAGGAGAAGAAACTGATTATGCTAAATATGAAAATATGAAAGATAATGAAGATAAAACAAATTTTGTTTTAATAACAAGTCTTGACATACACACGTTGACAGGCTTGATAAATATATCACAACAGCGCCAACGATTTTCATACTATACTGATAAAACCGAGCTTTTCGATAATACACTAGAAATAATATAATCTGTCGTTACCCGACAAAGGTTCTTCATCCTCCATGTCAATTTGGCATAGATGATGAGGGATATATGGCTCAAATCAAAGATAATTCAAAGCTAAAGAAGATTAAGAAGAAAACATATTTTAAAAACCATATTCCGTACCAGAATGGATTTTCTACGATCCATCGTTTGTAACTTCTGGTATAGGAAAGTATCTTTCCTAGATTCTATATTAGCACCGATTTGATCCTCAAAGATAATTCAATACGAAAGTAATTGCACAATATCCAGGGCATCAATAATATTCTCACAAAACAAAATTTGCTTTCCTAAAATAAATTTTTATTTCACAGGAATTTTTGTTTGTATGTTCAACAGTACTACCACATGAAATTTGCGTAATTTATTGATTGAAAAAGGGAGTGGGGACAAAATATTCCTAGTTCAAGGTCCGCTCAGTTGCAAAGTTTGAACTTTCATCTTTCAGTTTTTTCAAATATCGGGATATTTATTGCCTTGCTCAAATAAACTCGAACATATTGAATTGCAGTCATTACCACACCTGAGACGTAGATGAGCAATATGTTACGCCGGAAATATCGAAAACAACTAGAGTAATGGTTTGTCAGTAGAATCAATATTGAAAATCTTTTTCATATTTTACTAGAAAAATTAAGTAGGTACTCGATATCGACGATCCATCTTTTGTATAGGAAAGTATCTTTCCTAGATTCTATATTAGCAACGATTTTATCCGCAAAGATACTTCAATACGAAAGTAATTGTACAATATCCAGAGCATCAATAATATTCTCACAAAACAAAATTTGCTTTTCTAAAATAGATTTTTATTTCACAGGAATCTTTCTTTGTATGTTCAACAGTACTACCACATGAAATTTGCGTTATTTATTGATTGAAAAAGGGGGTGGGGACAAAATATTCCTAGTTGAAGGTCAGTCCAGTTGCAAAGTTTGCACTTTCATCTTTCAGTTTTTTCAAATATCGGGATCTTTATTGGCTTGTTCAAATACACACGAACATCTTGAATTGCAGTCATTACCACACCTGAGAGCGATATGTTACGCCGGAAATATCGAAAACAACTAGAGTAATGGTTTGTTGTCAGTAGAATCAATATTGAAAAGCTTTCTCATGTTTTACTAGAAAAATTAAGTAGGTACTCGTTTTCATGTCAATCAATTACCAACCGGTAAAAAACAAGTTTTCTATGAATTCAAATTCTGCGAAACCAGTTTGTTCACTTACATTGAAATGGGAAATTAAATTCAATTGCTTCAATTCAAATTTGTTCACAATTAATAAATAATTTCCTCTTCACTAGGTGCTTACCCTCTACCGATATGGTCGAGAAGAAGACGAGGTTATGGGTGTCAAGTTCAGCAAAGAAATGGTCATAGACTGCGATCAAATAGTACCATGTAAGAAGGAGAAGCAACAGTTAACGCCTATTCAGGAGAAGTTGACCAAGAAGCTGGGGCCCAATGCTCATCCATTCACTTTCACTTTCCCCGAAATGTCTCCCTGCTCTGTCACCCTTCAACCCGGTAAGGATATGATTTTAATTCGTCAATTATAGTAGTTTTCTCCCAACAAAGGTGTCATCATGTCGTTCAGCTATTTATCGTGAAGGTATAGAATTTCTTTTTAAGTAAGTGCTAATGACATGAATATACAGGGCGTTCCAAAGAAAATTTGACTCCCCCGATTATACGTCCAGAAACGGACGTGTAGGTAATCGAAAATTTCAAAGAGCACATCAATTTTCATTACTAGGGGACTAATTCTGATATAGAGATCACACCCGAAACTTCACCCCCCTGCGGTCAGCAACTACCCCTTCTATTTTTTTCAATGGCATGGGGGTCGAGTGATAAATCATTTGAAAGGTCTTTTGTCCTTTTGTAATTTTTTTTCGAAATTGGTTCATCTGTTATTGAGAAATTAGATGTGAAACGTTTTATTTAAGAAAAAACAGAAAATTCGCTGTCGCTTATTTTATTGAGGAAATCAACAAAAGTAATATCAATGGCAACACAATCAATAGATGAAGTGTTCAAAATGACCTCCATCTAGTTCCATACAATAATACAGTCTACTTTCAAAAGCGTTCCTTATATTATTGAAGATGTTCGGAGTCAGAAGTCGGCATTTCCGAACAATTTTCCGTCGCAGGTCTTCTAGATTTGTAGAATTTATTTAATTAGTAGTAAACGTTTTGAAATGGACAACACTGTTGGTTTTTTTCTGCACTAGTAGTTTTGTTGAATCTAGTTGTCGCAGAACAAAAAGTAGATAGTTGGCCCATGTCACTTTTTCACGAATTATTATTTAGTCATCCTTGTTCACTGTCTTTCAACATGGTTTATTCTACTGAAGAAAGAATATAAATTGTTGCAACTTATTATCGAAATACTTAATGTGCTAAAGCGGCTGCAAGAATACGAATTATCCAGATCACAACGTGAGCTATTAATACGTTAAACAGTGGATAAGTTTCGAACTTCAGGTTCTGTTCACAACAGAAAACATGAAGTATCCCGTCTTTTCTTATTAGACAGTGGGCTATGCTTGAAGACTGGCAGTAAACAAATCTAAAGAAAAACACTTCAGACTTTCAAGCCAGTCTCGAATATACCTACACCGTAGGTTGAATGGACTGACGCCTATCAGAAAACAACTACTCCCCTAGATGGAGTGACATTTTGTTGTTCGCTCCAACTTAGGAAGAGGAATGAAATACTCTGAAAGAATTCCGATTTTCAATTATATAATATCATTAGGCCGATGATGGTCACTATCTTGCACTGATGAGTGGCTAATGAGCCCAAAACTGGTCTGCTAGTGTGCCCGTTCAAAAATTGAAGGTTGACTCTTTCAGTTGTATTGCCAATTGCATATGCAGGAAATTTTCTGTGGAGATTCCTGCACCGACGCCTGTCGGATATAATCCAACGCCCTTCGTGGTGTTAGCCAGAGAAGTAGTTGTTTTCTGATAGGTCCATTCAACCTACTGTGTAGGTATATTCGAGACTGGCTTGAACGTTTAAAGTTCATTTCTTCAAATTTATCCCGTCCTGTCAGAAATGACGGAGTTGAAGTTGCAGTTTTAGGGCGTCTGCTGTATCAGCTACTACTGTTATTTGAATTTTGAAAGCATACAAATTCCATCCTTTCAAAATAAGGCTAGTTCAGGAATCAAACCGAAGATGATCCTGATGGTCGACTTCAGTTTTGTGAGGTGTTCAGCGAGAAATTGACCAATAACCCAAACCTATTATACAATATATGTTTTTTAAACGAAAGTTCTTTCACGCTGAATACTGAAGTGAATAGACATAATTGTCGTTACTGGAGCGATGAGAAACCTCATTTAGTGATGGAAACACATTGACAAATTCCACAAAAATTTAATATCTGGGCCGGCATTCTTGGTAATCATTGTATTGTTGGACCATTCTTCATTGAAGGTAATCTCAATACTGACACATACTTAAATATATTACAGGACCGTGCACATCATACTTATTATTACACAAATAAGAAAAAACAATTTAGTAGAAAATAAAATAACATTCCAGCAGGATGGTGCACCCCTTCCATTTTGATATTTGGGTGAGATAGTTTTTAAACGAAGGTTTTCCAATGCGTTGGACCGGCAGAAGGGGTCCAGTGGATTGGCCAGCTAGATAACCTGATCCCACGCCGATGGACTTCTTTCCGTCGGGACACCAGAGGTCGGAAGCTACTGAGCCTACAAATATATTCTTTTTTTTCTTAAATGCAACGTTCAACATTTAATTTCTCGAAAACGAATGAACTCGACCCCCCATGCCATTGACAAAAATAGGGGGGAGTTGTTGAACGCGGGGGGTGAAGTTTCGGGTATGATTTTCATATCAGAATTAGTCCTCCTAGAAATAAAAATTGACATGTTTTTTGAAATTTTTGATTACACGTCAAGTTTTTGTTGGAACGCTATGTAGATATATATTTTCTGAATAAAGTGAAAGCTGTTTAACTTAAAGTGAACGGCGGTAAATACCTCCCAAAAAAATAAAAAATTAGTGAACATTCAATTGAGAAAGCTGCACCTCAGAAACATAACCGTGATCTCCAACTGTCCTAGAGACAAGGAGCTTCAAATTGTGTCCTAAATCGAGCATCGTCAAAACCCAACCAGAAGCAGTATTTCATCACACGCGCTTTATGAATAAGAAAACAAATTCAACATATTCAAATCAACTTCAAGAAAAAAAAAACGTATCTTCAACAGAGCTTTCGAAGTTTTACACAAAGAAAATAAAGGTTTATAGCTAAATCACTTGGAAGCAATGAAAATTAATGAACATACAAATTCAAACAGTTTACTTAGTGACCAAATGAATTTGAAGAAATAACCATTATGATCGAGGAAGTACCTTAATAGATAGTTTCTCACTGGCGATTACAGGGGCATATAAAAATTAGAGTAAATAATTAACTTTTAGTATTTTATTCACTACGAAAAACTATTGTGATACCAATAGGTTTAGTCTGTGAAACTACTATGAATCTTCAGGCCAAGTTAATCAGAAAAAAATATTTGCATTGATTATTTACTTTCATTAGGCGAGGATGACCAAGGCAAACCCCTTGGAGTCGAATATTTCGTGAAATGCTACGTCGGTTCCAACGAAGAGGATAAAGGAAGCAAACGCAGCACCGTCCAGCTGGCAATCAAGAAACTGCAATACGCTCCCCCTGTGAAGGGAGCCAGTCGTCTTCCTAGTTCTCTGATCTCCAAAGGCTTTACTTTCTCCAGCGGAAAGATCAACCTGGAAGTGACCCTTGACAAGGACATCTACTATCATGGTGAAAAGATAGGCGCTAATGTGATGATCAGCAATAACTCCAGGAAGCAAGTGCGCAATATTAAGGTCTACGTTGTTCAGCACTGCGAGGTGAGTGTGACCAAAGAACGATACTCTATTGAACATACTTTTTCCACACCAGCACAAAAATACTGTCACCAGACGCGCGTTTCGCTATCCAAGTTAGCATAACCAGAACAAAAAATATCAAAACCAAGTACATATTTTTCAAGGTGTGAGATTACGGGGTTTGATGTTTTACATATACTATTCGTAATAAATGAACAAATACAGAATAGCCCACTGTAATTTAGACAGCTCATACTGGAAAATAGTTTTAGTTTTGTTACCAATATTCCGACGGTGAATTCAATGATATCTTATGGGAAGATGGTAACGAGTCGGTCTCCATTGAAACATCGCATAGTTTGATTATCATCATGATTATCATCATCATTATGATTATCATAATCTTCCTCCTAGAAGATGATCACTTGGTGATCGAAACACGTGTCGAGGTCTCAAAAATAACGATTTGGTGTTGGGAAAAAACTCCAGTAATATTCATTACTACACCAAAGGTTCCAAACAGTGCATCATAAATTCTCATGGCTGATAAAAACATAACTTCCTTGTCTTTCCATAACTGGTATTGAACTTATGCTTTAAAGAAAAGAGTGCTACTCACTAGTATCACTTCAGGAATATCATAATCAGTGACTCATTGATAATAATAATGATTTCATTTTGAATCTTTAAATTCAAAGGTGAATCAATAACTTTTTCACGTAATAGTAAACTTTTAATACTATCATACTATAAGTAGTCACTTTTTGAAGGATCTTTTAAATTATTGGATATAAATATCCAATGCAGGCAATTCTTGGTCATTTCCGTAAAATTTCAGTTATATATATTTACTGAAATCAGTATAACGCCAGGCATTGAAATTTCCGAATACAATACTAATCATCTGGTAGCTGGCTGATGAATAAATTAGATTTGACAAAGAAAAGATAGAGAGATATGATCAGTCAAATTCAGTTCATATTTACTTGGATTGTTTATGTTTATAATGATGAAGGAATAATTCTGTTATCAGTATTCGGCTCCTCCTAAATAGATCACCATTGAAGTAGGTTCTATAATTTGGAAAATTAGATGATCAATTGGAATTCTTTTCAAAATTCACCCACAAAAAGAAACAAATTACTCTTTGTATTATTATTTGAGCTTTTGGGGAGGTTGTACCCCGTTTCAACGGATGATAGCCTTGAAATTAGTCGATTTTGCAATCACATTTGGCTTCAAACTCAACACGCTCAATAAATGGGTTTGAAAAAGTAGGGTGAAAATAGATTTTTTCTATGTGAAAGACGACCCTCAGAAGCGGAATCTTATGCGTGCCAAGTGTCAATAACTCAAATTTTTTGACATGTGATTTCTAGCAAAGTTAAATAAATCTTAAATACATGGCTGCATTTCCGCCCCAGTTAGTTGTCATTGTCAATGTTAGGAATACCTCACCGATAAAAATATTAAAACTCGTCTTGCTCAACTCATCTACAAAAAAGGTACTGTATCCGAAATATATATACCACAATAGAATATTTTGAACTAACAGAACTCGGTTACAGGTTACAGTCGACACAGGGTCCGTTTAGGTTGTAGTTCAACACGCTCAAAAACACATAAATCAAATAGTTGTCAGGTGGTATCGTTTTTCTGAGGCATGTAAAATAAAGCCCATCCGTCACAGTAGTGCGTAATAACACCCGTGTTTAAGTATCCGAACTATAGTAAAACCAATAATGATTGAGAGTAAAGCGCGTTGTCATATCTCTAAATTTTACGTTACCAGTTTATAGCAGAATCAAAATATAGTAAGAAGTAGAGTTGTAGGTTGTGGCAAATTATAGATAATACACAATACTAGTACGATTAAAAGGTATTATTTATGACAAAAATCAGTAATGAGCTTGTAAT